>VOQJ01022105.1:27568-42628 GCA_015052665.1 Apistogramma diplotaenia | reverse complement strand
CAACTGGATAAAAACAGGACTAAAGAAAGAATAAGTGAGTTTGTATGAAGGGGGGGGGGTATTAATGCGTGTGTAGCATGAGAATGTGTGCATGTGGGAAATTATAGGAGTGTGAGTGGGTGTGTGGTGTGATCAGCAAGAGCAGCAGTCAGAGATGTTAATGCTTAATTGCGATTGTGAGGAAGAGAATTAAGAATAAAGTTAACTAAACTTAGTAAGTTTGGGGCCTATGTTCCCTGAGGATGGACCTCAGTACGTGTTCATCAAAGTTAAAAGGTTTTTAAAGAGAAAGGAAAAGGCTAGAATGGGGAACGAGGTGGTTAAAGACAGTCGGGATGGAAGTGGAGGTCAGAAAAGCGCGGTGAGGTTGCAAATGATGAGCGGGGAACAGCTCAGGAAACAGATATTAAAAAAGCGATGTGATGAGTTGTGGGAGGAATTGAAACAGCCAGGTGAGCCGACAGGAACCGGAAAGAAACGATCGCTGAGAGTATTTTCAGGTTTAGAGACGGAGCGTCGTGCACGAACTTGTAACCGACTTGCCCGGACGTGACAAAGTGGGAGCAGAATTTAGCTCACTACTTTAAAAAAAATAAACAAATAAAAGTAAATAAATAAATAAAATCAGACTAAAACCAGAACATGAACAAGCTGATCAGATTACAGCGCAAACTCAGCTCGTGAAAAGCTAAAAGCGGATCAAAACAATGATCCGCTTTTAGCTTGCAGCAGGACACTCCCCCACATCTGTATCCCCACCCATCCTGGATACCATGGTGATAATCAGATGCTGGGCATGCAAGCTATTTCTAATGCAACACACAAACTGTTGGTGTGCACAGCTTTGTCATGTCATGTAAGGGTTTCAAGTATACATGACATTTTTAAATTACATCTGTATATGATGTGAAGTTATGTATCTCCATGTTGTGAAAAGTATGCTAACTTTGTTATTCAAAGGCTGCATGAAAACACTGAAGTTTAGTGCAGGATAAACAGGTTCGTATTGGACTGGTGCACAGCAGCTGTGGAGTTCATGATCACAGCTGGGTCACATCCAGTGCAGCAGAGATGAGTTTGAATTCAAGCTGCTGATGCAGAGATTCACTCACTGAATTCCACCGTTATATTAACTGTGTAAAGACCGTGTAAACAGCATCCTGTCGGTGCAGTAGGGATGGAAATCAGAAAATACTGGGCAACATCTTGTTGAATTAAGTTCATCTTCCAAGAGCAGTAAACCTCAGAGCAGCTGACCTGTGCTGGTGCTGCTGGATTTAATGTGATTCGTTACTGCATGTGAACTGATAACCCCTGACCCCTGTTAAGATGTTGAGGTAGAGTTACGCTCCACAATTCAAGCTGACATCATTCACTCAGGCTCCCTCTATGTATATATATATATATATATCTTTATGCATTTATGACACTAATAATCCCAAGACTCTTTCAGGCAGGATTTTAAGCTTCTGTAAACAGGGAGCTAGGGCAGCGGGCGTGTGCATCACGCCGACCGCAGCTCCTTTCCTGTTCACTTTTGCTTTCACTTGTTGTTTCGTTGGGTTTAGGAAAAGGTTGTGGTTTGGGTTAAATTCTAAGAGGCCCATCCCACCGCTGGGGGAGAGAGGGTGCTCAGAGATGCATAGCATCACGGCAAACACTTTGCATCTCTGAGACATCAGCTGCTTTGATTTATTTTCCCGTTATAAGGATACGATCCCGTGGGAAATCTATGGGAGAATTTTGCAACAGCAAGTTGTTTTTTTAAATCCGATTTGATTGATGATTCTGTGCATGCATTTCTGTCCCACAACAACTGAAATTAAATTTTGATTATGCTTCAAAATAAGTGCCTGAAGGTAGTTCAACATGACCGCCAACCTGCAAGACCCGCTTCTAGAAGGCGATGATCAGTGATGACATCTTTATCACAAAATGACAATCATGGTCAAATCTACTCACTGGACACTTTATTAGGAACACCTTGGTAGTACTGGGTTGTAACCTCTTTTTGCTCTCAGAACTTGTTAGTTCTCTGTGGCACAGATTCAACAAGGTGTTGGAAGCAGATGTTGGTCCACATTGGCACAGTAACAATAACAATCACAGTTGCTGCAGATTTGTTGGCTGCACATCCATGATGAGAATTTTCCGTTCCACCACATCCCCAAAGGTGCTCAACTGGACAGAAATCTGTGACTGGAGGCCGTTTGGGAACAGTATGGAGTGTTATCCTGCTGGAAGGAGCCATCAGGAGATACGTGGATTAGAGTCCAGGAGTCAGTTACTCTAAGAGAGCCGGACAGGGCTGTGAAGGTCCTCACTATCTGCTCCTTTGTGCAGGAGGAACAGGACGAGCACTGCACAGCTACAAAAAAGACCTCCAGCAGCCACTGGTGTGAATGTATCTGAGGGATCGACGTCCTGTAGTGGGCCCTGTGGAGCCTGATTGGCATTTGCCATAGAACACCAGAATTGGCAGGTCCACCACGCTTTTCACAGGTGACAGCAGGTTCACGTAGGTTACATGCAACAGGGGTGAAATGGTCTGGAGATGCTGTGGAGGACGTTATGCTGCCTGTAACACCGTTCAGCACTGATTTTTGGTAGGCGTCTCAGATCTGCAGGGACTGAATGGTGGAGGATTTTAAGCCGTTATGCTGGACTCGGCTCGCCTTACAACTTAAGATTTGCCACAAATGCACAGATTTTTAAAAAAAGAGCAAATCCTCTCGTTAGTCAGCACTTTAATTTCATACTCTATCATTTACGCGTCTCTGATTTTCTGCTCGCAGCACGGTGGCGCAGTGGTAAGCATTGCTGCCTTGCAGCAAGAAGGTCCTGGGTTTGAATCTCGCCCTCTGTATGGAGTTCGTAACTTTTGTAACCATATATTAAGGTTTATGCACTGAATAGGAGTGACCCTCCAATCTCATTGTACAGCTGTATAATGACAATAAAGGCATTCTATTCTCTTCTCTTCCAACAGCCCAAACCTCCCTCTTTGCACAGAAGACAAATGATTCTTCCACTTTTCTTTTAAAACACAATAATTTATTATGTAAAACACCTTAAACTGCCTCCTTTGTTTTATTTACTCGTTATTTTACTTTAAAATAGTTCATTTTAATTTCTATTAAATGATCTGTGTAAAGCATCCATTCAGAGTTTGTTGTGACTAAGTGCAAACGTAATAATATTAAAAAAAGAAAAGGGGCGTGGTGTTATTTGAGCTGATGTAGGTACTGTGCAGTGTTGACTCGTCTTTGTTTGGAGAAGCAGGACTCGAGCCAGGCCTTCTGCACAGGAACAGCACGACTGTACTGGCACAGCAGATCCCGGAGCTCCTGCTTCAAACAAAGATCTTATTTCATTTACAGAATTTATAACGTAAAAGAAACTTAATCTGCTTCAAGAAAACGCCTTAAAAACGTTTTCCATCTGACCTCGACAAATAAATATTACTGGAAAAGATTATGCATGTCAAACGTCAGATAACCATCACAGAGCGTTACCATGACACTAACCTGTGAGTGGATGTTGTTCTCCACCTCTGCTACTATGTGGGTGACATCCGGACTCATGATCTCCTCCTCCTCTCCATCATAAGTGCACATCAGCTAAGGAGTTTTGACATTATTTTACTGCCGAGCAGCGGTGGCACTGCACCTCTGCCCTTCACTGTTGCGGCACTCAAGCTTTTCGGGTTCTTCTCTGAACAAAACCGCACAGACTGCCACAGGTGCACACAGGAGTCGAGAACTGTCACAAACATCGAGCTGTGGCATGCCGTCTGAAAGGATATGTGATAAGATAGCGGGCCAACCTCTTCCTCTCCGACGCAGCCAAGTTGTAGAAAAACACACGGACCCCCTCCATGAAACTGGGGAGGTCTGCCGGGGTCTGGAGTGCAGCTGAGGGCCCGGGGGTCACCGAGTCAGTGTCATCAGAGGTATGCAACTGTAACCCAGGGGAGGCTGTTGTTGCTGAGGTTGCTGTCTTGACATTCCTGCTGTGATAGTATCTGAGAGTTTGGTTAAGAGAAACAGACTTCACAACTGACGTGCAACTGATTTCATGTCCTGAAAGCACCAAAAGATACATGAACGTGGGAATGCCTCTGGAAGCAAGGTGCTTCCTGACGAGCCTCTCTGTGCCGTACCAGTTGAAACCTTTAGTGGCGTGGCCAATACGTGGAAGATGAACACTTGCTTTGTGTCGAGAGAGAAAAAAGAAGGGTTAGCGCGACTGTTAGCAGCAGCCTCCTGCAGTCCTTACAGCTGCAAGTGCGGAGGGTTCAAGACAGAGTTTATTTGTTCGGCCCAATATCACATGTAAAGGTTCAAAGGGCTTCACAGACAGAAGAAGAAGTAGCGTCTCAGAGTTTCCGAAAAACTATTGGTTGATTTTTGGGGCATAAACAGCAAAAGCTGCAAGTGCAAGATGTTCTTATCGTTTCATCTAGAGTGGAAAAAAAAAAGAGAGGAAATCTAAACTCCTGTTTCATGTGTTGATCTTCTGCAGTCACGTTTACGAGAATGCGTCCGTGCACACACACACACACGACAGGCGCCGTAAATCCTGCCAATCAGGTCTTACAACACGTCACGTTCAAGGTGCTGCTCAAATATATGTTATCTGCATGTTTACAAGGCAACTTAAAGTGTGCATGAAAACACAGCTCATACTTTCTTTCATTAAAAATGTGTTTCTAACTGTACCCTTGTTTCTTTCGGCCGCTTTGCAAATCTTCTTCAGGCCTTCGTCCAGAGCACTTAGACAGATCCCTGACAGGTTGTTGGCTCTGTCTCGCTGCTGTGCCACAATCAGGGCCAACTGGGGTGACGGGGAGGAGATGGAAGGCGGTTAAGACATAATCTGATCACTGCTGCACGTTATTGGGTGCCGCGTTCCCACACCTTCGCTGCCCTTCCACCACACACTAAGCCAAAGCAGGTATATCACACAGCCGATCACTACTACCCTCAAGACACTAGAATTGTGAAGTTACTGCTGAATAAGCAGGCATTTTCAGACAGGAGAGCAAAATTATTTGACCAGAACCGACCCGATCTTGGCCGTTCAGCCTGGACTGTTTGTCGTCAATAGGGAACAGCAGCACGTTTCCAAGGTCCAAATCTGAAACAAACCACATTGCATTTAGTGATTGATTCTTCATCCAGAAGAAAAGACTGCTAATAACCCTTCCTGCTCATCTCACCTTTCATTTTTCCAGCGAGCTCGTATTGCTTCCGCGGCTCGTCTGATCTCACCTCCAGCGCTGTGAACAGACCCCCTCTTCCCCACCGACCGGAGTCATCTACACAGGAGTCACGACTTCGGTAAATAAACACATGCCGCGGCTTTCAAACTTGTGCCAAAACACCAAACCATAACCACACCTGAATTCATAGCCTTGCAAAATAACTCCGGTGCCATCTGACACGGTGCCAGATTTTGTTTTGTTTGAAGTGCCAAATGAAAGCATGTTTTTAGACGACGCCTCGCGTCTCATCTGCTACTTTCACGCAATCCAAAAATCAAACCTGCTGCAGCTGGTGCAGCGCCGGCTCGCTACTGGAGACCATCCAAGAAGTTTGTGCTTCAGTTATGGTTCTAGTAGAACATAATGCTTGTGTTCTATTAGCCTGTTTCCTGAGCGTACCAACACAGTGGACGACGATGGCGTCTCCCTGGGCGGTGTGAGGATGAGTAACATCCCCCAGGACATAGTGGATATCTGTGCCGTCGGAGTCTGTGGAGCATATGCTGTCGTCGTCCTCCTCCTCCTCGCTGTCCACAGACGGCAGGCGCCGAGACCTGTAGCCGCAGGACTCCCACCAGGCCATTCTGCGTGAAAAATCCACACAAAGGGAAAACCGTTCATGCTAAAGAAGTCTGAGCATTTTAAAAAGCGAATGAGCTGATAAATCTTTACTTTTTCTTGTTTTTCTGCTCTTCTTGCTTCTTCTTCATCTCCTCCTGCACCTTGGCCCTCTTGGCCGCAGCCTCCTCCCTCCTCTGCCTCCTCAGCTCCAGCTCGGCCTCCGTAAGAGGTTTCCTCTTCCTTCTTGGAACCCCGAGGTCTATGGACAGTGAAACCTGGGAAGACAATGAGAAAAATCACACTCGTGTGCTTTCTATGTATCCAACACTGAAAATTTGGGGTTTTTTTGGTTGCCGAGAATCAGAGCAAACCTTTTTTAAATATGAATTTGACAAATTTTGACCTCATGAAAGTATAAAAGTTCTCATTTTCTCCAAATTCAGTTTTATTTGCGCTGATGCATGCTGATAAGCCTAAATTAGAAACATAGAAACAAAACTTGTAAAGGTCGATGCCTTGCAGCTCCTCCAGAGTTAAAACCTGCCCGCCCCTGCACCGCACCACAGGAGCACAATACTGATCCGGGTGGGGTAATTATACCTGCCGCAAGAATTCGGTGGTTTTAGTTTTTAATTCACAACCACATCTGGTAGCAGAAAAAGAAACAGACTAACAGCCCGAAGAATAAAGACCTCCCTTTGTAGGAGATACTATGTTGGGTAGATGAATGTGGCCACAGTATGCCCCGGGGCCAGAAACCTGCAGAACCTTTCAGTCACATCCGGGAAGGAAAACACAACAACCCACCAAAAAGAATAATAAAATAAGAGGCATCGTTATTGTGAGTAATCTGCAACAAGTACAGACTACTTCTTAGAGTGATCATCGACGTACCTGTGAAACGTCAGAAGTTCAGTATTTGTAACAGTATTTGGATGATTTTCTTAATGTAAATAATATTTTTATTGCCAACTGATAACAATATTGAACGGCGCTTTGCTTACTTTAAGTGAATATGACCCTCTCTGCAGGGTCGTTCACTGCCATGGTAACCTGTGATGCACACTGGAGATCAACAGGTGCAAACCTGCAGCAACCTGTCACAGATCCAACAAGGTGCTGGAAACAATCCTCAGAGACTTTGATCCATATCGACATGACAGCTGCACATCCATGATACGAACCTCCGGCTCCACCACATCTGCTGACTGTGGAGGCTGTTTGACTGCAGTGCAGCTTTGTGACCTGGTGCATCAGAGGTCGGGTACACTGATCATGAAGGGACCATCGGCTACAATACTAAGGTAGGATGCGGTGCTCGGTTGGTGCCAAGAGGCCCAAAGTGAACCGAACTGCTATGATTATGCCCAGATATTATGTTGTGCTGCCGTTTTTGGGGGTTGTTGCCTCTCTGGTCTCTTCTCCATTTGCACCAAAGCAGGTGAAATGGATTCACAGCGGTTTCTGCTCTCTAACCTGATTTTTTATTTTTACGAGTGTGTCCCCGTCCTCCAATTAGTTGGAAACTACTGTTTTGTCCAATTCCAAACTTTCAGGGCCACAAAGAGTATCTAACATGGATCATTTTTTACATTTTTCCAACACTCTTTGTATATGTAACATCTTACAGCTTCAGTGTCAAATTTAAAGTCTTACTCCAGCTTTCCGTCGCAGAGCTCGTCCTTCTCCCGCTGCTCTCTGAAACTCAGCCAGCTGCTCCTCCAGCAGACGATCGAAGCTCTTCTGGTCCTCAGAGGTGGGGTCCTTACTGTAGTCTTTGCCTTCAAAGAAGTACATGTGGTCTAAAGGAGGGGAGGGGACAGCGGGATGGAGAGTCGACTTAATCGTCACAGGCAGAGAAAAGGCTGCGTCCTCTCTGATGAAGAGCAGAGGAGGAGTAGAAGGCATGCAGCAACAACAAATAGCAGCTGTCACAAAGCCAGGTTTTCTCAGACTTAATGAACATATCTGTGCAAAATTTTAATGCAAATGCTGCGAATAAACTTTCTCAGAAAAATGCTCTTCTCGACGGCCTCCTCGGCTTTCATTTCCTGTGCTGTGGTGTGACTTCCTTTTACAGTCATCACTTTGAGCTTTGGTTCAAACATATTTTGCTCAAGATTAATGTATTTCAATCTCCTGGCCTCTCCTGCCTGCCGTCCGTAATTCAAAATGATGCCACAAACGATACTGTTTGATAATTTTATGGCTCTTCGCCCTCAGATTTGCCTCTAGAATACTGAAGTAAACAAGCCCACCCTCCACCACCGTGGACACGGTGGGAGGCGTTTGTGCTGATCTTTGGTTTTCCGACTTTGGTCTCGTCTCATCCTGCAGTTTGTTCAGATGCAGCCTGAGATGTTGCTCCTGGGATTTTTGCAGTTTCTTTGAATTTACTTAAAAACTTTCACTTTTATAGATGATTTTCTAAATGATCGGTTAATGAAGTGCATTTAATTAGTTGTACCTGGCTGTATTCACCCCCTTAATTCCTACGAAAGCCGGAAGAGTGCAATAAATAAACTTCTTTGGGTGATTTTCTGCAAAGCAATCAGAGCAAATCTGTTTGCAGCAAAGAAAATATGAGAGAGGAAAGTTTTCTTCTGTGTGGTTTGCAGTTCAAGAACCAAAAGAAAAGAGAGGTTTTATTTGTGGGAACAACATGCTCAGTATACCACATCACCACCTGCATTATACAGAATAACCCCTCTATGAAATTCACACACTAACAAAAGTCCACAGTGATTTGAAATTTTAAAGTGGAAAAAAATGAAACATACTCTGCCCATCAGCTTCAGATCCCTTCAGTTCCTCCTCCTCTTCCTCCTCCTCTGGGAGCTGGGAGTAGTCCTCATCATCCGTCCACTGACTGTCATGTGACGGACCAAGTATCTTCTCCAGTTTCACATCCTGTATGGAGCTCTCATCAGATGACAAAAGCTTATCAACCCCGAACTTCAAGATCTCGCTTAGCTGTGTGAGAGGAAACGTGAGCAAATGTAAGCAGAGGAGGCGAAAACTAGAGACCTTTTTGAAATAAAGCACACACACACACACACACACACGCTGAGACATGGAGTTCTGTTTTTGAGTGATTTAAAGTTCACAGACCTGCAGTCCTGCTGCGGCTGACTGAACTTGATCCAGTAAAGAGAAGCGTCCCTCTTCAATAACTGCATTGGTGAGCTGCAACTTGGATACGGCACGAGAGTACATGATCTCCTCCACGGTGTCTCGTGCCAGGAGGCGGATCACTTTCACGGGCCTGTAAGAAAATCAGTCAAACACTGAACTGCTAATGCACTGAGAACGATTCAATTCACAGGAGCTGAGATCAAGAGCATCCAGTTTTCATCCCTAACGTAAAGAAAAGCTTAAGCACTGCAAAATCAATCGATTTCCTGCAGGTGCTTCACGCAGGGCTGACGTGCAGACAATAAGACAGATAAAATGTAATAAAAACACATTCAAAACTAGATGAATTCACCTGAAAGAGCAGCAGCCTGAGACTGCACACCTCCACTGACAGCATGCAAACAAAAAACACCTCCTTAAATTAGCCTCTTAATAACCAGTTAGCCCACTTTAGGAGGATTTTAACCAGATTTGTTAAACTCTCAGCTGGACTCACCTCCAGGTGAGATTCATGAAAAGTTGTGTTTCTTCTTCCTTTACATGCATTTGAGACTTGCATTTGCATTTAATAGCTTTCTAGTTTGATGCAAACCCTCTTTTGCTTTGCATTTGCCGACATGCGAAAGTATCAATCAGTGTCTGAAGACGATTTCGCTTTTTCTCGTCTTGTTTTGAAATGAATCTACATTCGTAAGTGGAGGCGACGGGAAGAACAAGTGGACTTGAATCAACACTTCACGATGTGTCAGATCGAAGTCCAGGTAAATACCTCCCAACGTTCAAGGTGAGTGAACTGCTTTAAGGCTCATGTCCCATCTTCATCAGGAACACATCTCCTGTGACTGCTCAACCTGTGGGATCAATGTCCTCTCCGCAGCCACTTATTCTGTCGTGTGATCGAACAACAACTGCACCAATAACCACAGGCTGAAAGTAGCTTTACGTACATATTTCCAGAGCATGTTCCTACAAGTACTATAAAGGCTCGTTAAGTAATGACGGGTTTCGGTCTAATGAGTTAAACAGGTAAATGTAGGGTTTGTAAAAAACTTTAACGAGCAGCTGAACGAAGCAGCTGGTAGCTTTTAAAGTGGAACCGTTTCTTGCTTGTTGTTTACCGAATTCACGAGATAACATGAGTCAGTGAACGCATCGAATATCAATCTGTCACCTCTAACCACTGGTTTTGTTTTGAGTGGCTCTCTGCATGAAAAATGCAGTGCACTGCCTGGGCAAAGAGAGCCTGCACTCTTGATTCAAGGAAACACTTATTAATCATAAAGGAACTTCATGGGTGAGGAGCCAAAGACAATAATGAGCGATAAAAACACCTCCAGGTCCTTACTGCCATCCAGAATTTGCCACCCTGAACCCAACAGAGATGGAGTGAAAGAAAAGCCGCTCAAGCGTGTTCAGCGTGCACAGCATAAATACAGAAGTACTACTGATGCTGTTCCCTAATGCGGGAAAATAAATAGAGAAAAAAAACTTGCAGCATTAAGTGTTAAAACCTTTGTCTGATACTGCATCTCGCTCGAGTTCATCGGTTTTGATGCTTTTTGTAAGTGTCCCTATCAAGTTTGACTGAGGTGCAATAACTGGGCTGCATGCAGGGCGTGTTCTTTCACGCCTCGCAGCAGATAAGCCTAATGAGACCTGTTTTCTCATCATGCAGCAGTTTTCACGGCCTTATTTGTACCGTCAACGTCGCACGCCCCTTTGAGAAGTCGTCCGTCTTGCACGACATTAAATTAAATTCTTGAAGCCTGCTGGGAATGACTTCTCATATGCTTCACCTGTTCTGGCCAATGCGGTGGCTGCGTGCAGCAGCCTGCAAATCATTCTGGGGGTTGAAGTCACTGTCCACAAAAATGACGGTGTCAGCAGCCGTCAGGTTCATCCCTACGCCTCCTGCGAAGCCCGAGAGAAAGAACAAAAACTGAAACCACTGCGCACTTCATTTGTGTGCACTTATTTAAATACAAGAAAGAAACGCTAGGATTGGTGCATTTTCTGTAAATCGAGTTAAAGAAAGTGACGACCCGACAGGAAACAGGCCGTCTTTCTCCGAACCATCAAAATGAAAAGCTGCTGGCCTTATTCACTTCATTCTGCTGCAGCTCTTATCTCCCTGCCATCAGTCCCCTTTCCTCTCTCAGCCAGTGCTGTGTTTCAAGGCTAGCTCAGACTGAGCTTGCATGCTTGTCTCCAAATCTGAATCTACAGCAGAGTTCACAGGAGTGTTATCTTCAAAACTGCCACAGTCTTGTTTGCAAAATGCACTCTCAGCACTGTCGGCGAGTGTAAACGGGTTACTGCTTCCCTTTCTCACTATGCCTAGTTCCCAATCATTACTTGTGGGCTGCGTGATTACTGACCATATGCTGAGTTTCTATCCTGAATCAGGATGCATGCCAGAAGGAACTAGGATCATCTTTAACCAAACTACTACATTTAGGTTTTACTTACACCCACCTTGTCCGTGAAGGTGGGGATAAAAATGCAGAAGAGGTGGCAGCTTCCTACAAGGCTGCATTTTCTAAAATGCCTCTTGCTAACAGACCTGCTAACCATCACAGTCACCACGTGTGTGGACTCTTTGCACAAGATTTACCAATAATTTATACAACTTATGTTGCAGCAAAATGGAAAAAGCAAAGACGCTCGTCTGAATCACAGCGTAAATGGGAACTCCACTGCACTACTGCAGCAGCACTGCATGAGTCACAGTTCAAATACTGGCAATTTATCACATAGTGCAGCCCCTCGATTAACGAGACAAGCACTTTTAGCTCCTCCCTCATTCTTCTGACTGCTGACAGCAGGTGGGCGGGGCTCCGGTGCCCCTGATGACCATATTAGGAGCATCTGCTTTCATTGTGCAAAATATAGAAGAAAATGTAAATACTTCATTATTTGAGGTATGTACAGACTTTGGCCATTGTTTGATCTGAGCATCCATCTCTCAAACTGTATTTGACTTCACCTGCTTTAGTGCTGAGCAGAAAGACAAAGACATCTTTGGTACTGAAGTTCTTCACCGCTAGATTTCGTTCCTCCCCTCGGACGGACCCGTCCAGACGCTCGTAGCTGTAACCTGAACAGGGGAGAAGCTGTGGACAGATGCAAAACGTAACCAGGACGTAACCCCCACGTCCGCCCTCACTCACCTCTGTACTCCATGTAGTCCTGGAGAATATCGAGCATCCTCGTCATCTGAGAGAACAGCAGGACCCGATGGCCCCTTCAGTCACAGATATGGAAACACAAATACTGTAATACTCCATTTAAGGAGGAATCTGACAACACTAGACTGTCTACGGTGCTACAGTAACCGAAGCACTACAGCACTAAACCACCAGGTGGAGCCAAATAACAAATGTGCACACCCTTTGTGCAGGAACGTCAGCATGCTGTCCAGGAGACAAAGTTTCCCGCTGGCATCAATGAGGTGCTGCCCCATCTCAAAGGGCTCCGGTTCCACTCCTATCCAAGAACCAGAGGCACAAACAGAATTATAATGTATCCTACAGTAATAAAGAAGCCAAAACCCACTCAGACCCACTGAGATGATAAACATTAGGAGCCACACTCCGTGCTTGTGCCCAATCAAGAACAAGTTCCACACATTTCTACAATGCTATCACACAACGCAAACCTGCTGGAGCCAAAGTTTGACCCACTAAAGAAACAAATCCACATACAGTAACTGGCAGATGCAGACAGAATTCACCAACACCAGCCTCAGAGTGCACCTCTCACCGTCAAACAGGTACGGGTGGTCAACGCACTTCCTCAGGTTCATCAAGATGTTCAGCAGCCGAGTCTTGCTGCCTTGCTCATTTCCAAAAGCCTCTGAAAGAGTTTCAGAAGTAGACAGTTTGCAAATGACTGATTCCCCCCCAACAGACTCAAAGAAAACAAAATCAGTGCCCGGGTCTCACCAAGGTCCTTCGTCAGAAGAGCTTTGTAGTATTTTTTCTGCAGAGCAGACATGCCGTGATAAACCACCAGCTCTGTCTTCTTGGGCAGATCGACGGCCACCTGAGACTTGACTCTCCGGAGCAGGAAGGGCTCCAGGATGCTTTGGAGCTCAGCGGCTGTAAACACAATTAGATACACAGTTACCTCTTCTACGATAAGTACTTCTTTTGTATCAAATGTTTCACCTCAATCTTTACTCAAACAGGGAGACGTGCAATCGGTGCTTTGCTATGTTATAATTACATATCATACCCAGAGCAGGCTGACTTCGCACACTGGAGTAAGAGTTGACAAAGCTGTCGGCGTGTTCTGCTGTGAAGATGCTGGGCTGGATGAAGCTCAGCAGGGAGTAGAGCTCCTGCAGGTTGTTCTGAATTGGAGTCCCAGTCAGCAAGACTCTGAATCCAGCGGAGAACTACACAAGAAACACACAAACAAAGTGATTTAAAGGGAAAGGCAGTGAAGAAACAGCCCAAACCAGGCGCTGCTCAGTACCTCTGTCAAGGTTTGGTGTAATAGTGAGTTTTGATTCTTCAGCCTGTGAGCTTCGTCGACCACGAGCACCTTCCATTTCCACCTGAGGAGCAGAACGGTGAATTAGCACATGAATGAGAACGGAGGAAATCCTTCTGAATCAAACCTAATAATACATAAATATAACTGTCAGCATCTTTATAATAGACCTATAACTATTCTCCTTTTCTTCTGTCACATTTTCATAGTGTCAGAAAGAGCCGACACAGAAGGTTTAAAAAGCAACGTTGCTGTGGACGCTCGGCCGCCGCAAGCCAGTTATCCCTGTGGTAACTTTTCTGACATCTCTCACTTAAAGCCAAAGGTCAGAAGGACCGTGACGCCCGTCTTTGAATCACACATACAGCTCCAAAAGGAGGCTTCATGAGCTTGGATTAGGACACCACAGTTAAATTCCTCACATCACACCGTCTGCAGAGCAGGTCGGTCAGCGGAGACGCGCCGCTTGTTTCTGACAGAGGATGAATTGAGGCGATGCAGAATACGAGACAAATAAGGATTCGTTTGAACTGTGAATTCAAACAAAACTCCTCTGGTAGAGTCCGAGAAATGTGGAGTTTGAAATAGGTGTGACAGGTCCATTTAAATGGATGAGGAATGAAGAACAAAACCTATTATGTGTAATGGTGCACAGACCTCCACGTAGGCCTCAGAAATGAATGTTATTTACAGTTTATGTAGAAGAACAAACTCACCGTTTCAAGTACGAAGCATCTTTGAGACACAGCTGGAGATGAGAGTTAAAAAAAAAAACCATACAGATTAGTTTTCACACAGATGAAACTTAGCTGAGTTTGTTTCTGCTCAACAGCCTCACACCTCATATGTAGTGAGAAGAACAGAGAAGCCCTGTGAGTTTGCTTCCTGCTGGATCTCTGCTCGCCTTTCTTTGTCTCCTTTGTAAACCAGGACACTCAGCGAGGGAGCGAAGCTGAAACCAAGTCACGCGGAGGTGAGGACTTCATGTAAACAGTTTGTGTAGTGCATTAAGACCAGAATAGCAAAGGAAATGCTGGTTAAAGTAACTCTACCGTTCCAGCTCATTTCTCCAGTTCTCCAGGACAGAGAGGGGGCTCAGCACCAGAAATGGTCCCGTCTTCCCGAGAGCGCCCGACATGTACACCAGCAGAGAGATGGTCTGAAGGGATAAATCATGATCAGGGCATCGTTTGTGCATGGGAACTGCATAATATGCTCTGCTACACAAGGATTAGAAGAAGTGTACTCGTGATCTGAATACAGCTGGGATGTCAGCAGGCCTCTGGTGATACGGTGCCACCTGTCTCAGGAGTTGGGTCCAGTGAAAGGAACTCTGGATGCTCAGTGGCGCAGCAAGGGTCTCTTGGGGCCCCAAGCAATGCAAACTTTTCCCTGTCTCACTGCTGTTGTGGTTCTGAATTGAGCAATGTTTGTCGGCCCTTTGGGGCCCCCTACTGGCCTGGGGGCCCCAAGCAATTGCCTGCCTTGCCTGTTGGCACGCTGCGCCCCTGTGGATGCTTCAGCATAGCAAGACATTCCGGACAATTTGATGCTCCCAACAGTTTAGGGAATTGCCCCTTCCTGTTCCAACATGGCTGCAC
>VOQJ01022105.1:5507-17560 GCA_015052665.1 Apistogramma diplotaenia | reverse complement strand
TCCATCGTGATAGGTCAAGTGATTTTTCTAGGTCCTTGACATTTACCAAGCTTGACATATTCCAATACATTTTATGGCAGGTGTCTAACATTTTATCAAGACTTGCAACAGGTGGGATATTTTTTTTCCAGTGTAGTGACAAAAGTAAGATACAAGGCCTCTTCAAATTAAAAGATTTAACCTTTCAGGTGTGATCAGGTTATCTTATGAGGTACTGAAATGATAAACAATGTCATTCTCTAACTTTATGAATTCATTATTGAGGCTTCATGACATTAAAGAAAGAAAGCTTCGTAAACATGTTTTTAAATCGCAGTCCTCTTCAGCAATGACAGTGGTTTGTAAAGCGAGAGCGAAGCTGGAGTGGCATCAATAGTGGGCAGAGAATAAGAAAAAGGTGCCTGGCTGTACTGTCCTTTGTGATGGAGATGACCGGGCAATATTCTGCCCGGCAACAAAGGAAACCTTTGAAGGAGCACACTCAATAGAAGCAGATTGAGATGTTAAACCCAGTTCATCTGAGTCAGAGGCGCAGGCTTTCCAAACTGAGGAAAACACTCCAGTCTCCATGGCCCTCGAGAACCACCGGAGGATTCATCAGTGTTCAGCTGATTTACTCGAAAACAAACCACTCAACATCATCTGTTCCACGGTCTAAAATCTCCCACACCGTTTGGATGACAAGGATGTTGAATATATACATACTGCATTTTTAGTATTGTAGGGTGGGGAGACAATATATTCAGTGAAATAAGTATAGATATGATATTAGAAGCATTGAAACTAGACAGTTTCACTAAACAAGTGAAAGTATTCATAAATAACTAATTATCTTTACTTGGATCGTGATTATTTATTCATTAAAATGTTTAATGTTGCAGCTCAAAATAGATTTCTCATATATAATAATAATAATAATAATAATAATAATAATAATAATAATAATAATAATAATAATAATAATAATAATAATAATACATATTACATCCAAAACACATTTGAGTAGAAGTACAACACCATAAAAGTACTTCAAGTACAGAAAACATAACTTCCGCAAGTTACATGCCACAACTGATCCTGTCTCATCCAACAGTGGGGGGGGGCACTGTAGGATTAACAGTTTAAACTACCAAAATCCCGTCAAATCACCCCCCCCCCCCTCCCATTGTCGCCCAGGCTCTTTTTAAAGTTAATTTTAGCTCTGTGAGATCAAACAGAGCAAAGGTTGGACGCTGGAAGTTAAATATTTCTGTATGGAAAATTCAGACAGCAGCATATCTGAAGTGTTATCCAAGACCCTTGTGCGGATCAACACGAAGAGGCAAAAATCCATCAGAAAGTTCTCTGTGCACACTTTCCTAATCTTTTCAGGTGTCCTAGAAAAGTGCCTGTTTGTTATATCTGCACAGCAGCCTTGATTTTCTTTCCTGTAAGAAGCAGAAGAGGGGGGGTCTCTTACCGAGTTTGTTTATCTCTGGAGATGAAAAGTTGTTTGAAGTAATCAGAGAGGAAAAAAATCAATCAAAGGAACTTCATTTTTTCGTAATCACACAAATAATTTTATATTTCGGAAAAGATGGTTTTCTCCTCTAATCCTCAGTAACACACGAAGTAAACATCTCCGAACCGGAATCCTCGCTGGACCGGATCCGTTTCACAACCTTTTTTTTCCCGACTCTTCACTTCAGGCTCCTCATTAAACCCTCCCATTGGATGACTGCCGTGAGCTGGCGTCACCAGTCTGTGCTGCGATTGGCTGGAAGTAACGTCAGTCTCAGGTGTCCACGTGTGCACTTTCACTCCGCCTGCTCGTGCGCGGCTCCGTCCCTCAGAAAACCGCTACTTTGCGTCGTGCCAGGGCAGGCCGGGCTGGGCCGGGACAAGACTTCCAGCACGTACACCGCAGCTGGAAGACTTCCTCGGCCTCCTCGGGCAGGAGGTGAAGCCGTGAGGTTTTATGGAGCAAACAGCTGGCAAAGCAGGGGCGTCTCCAGGATTTTCTCAGTGAGGTGACGTAGGGGCGGACCAGGAGCCGTGGAGGAAATCAAAAATAAACATTGGCTAGAAAACATTGGGGGAAAATGTAGCATTTGCATGTAATGATAAATTACATGAAAAGAAGTGCTGCTCAAGAGCCTGAAATGTCAGCACCAATAAAAAATATACTTATCGTACCTGAAGTAAAGTTGCTCATTTCGCAAACTCAAATAATAGTGTTAGATCATAATTATTCATTCATTAATGTGTATCACTTTAATGTTGCAGCTGGAGAAGATTTTATCATCAGTCAATCTAGTGGATCTACAGAAACCTCATGAATAAGAAGAGCCAGAAGGAGCCTTTAGTGCCAGTACATGCTCATGCTTTAGTATTGTTTGGCCTGGACACGCTGAAAATAATATGCTTTTATTAAAGGTGTCATCATTTTGAGCACCTCAGATGAGCCTGTATGCCAAGTTTGGTTGCTCATCTCTTAGTGGTCTAAGAGGAGTTGACAGATAAAGAAACAGATTGTGTATAAAGTAAGATGCTGCTGGGTAGATTTATCCTAATTGATGCAGAATATCAGATTTTAATCTCTGCATTAAGTCTAATAAGCAGTATGGAGGACAAAGTTTTAGTTAAAGTACAAAATGTACATGCAACATATAAATGGGGAGTACAATAACCATATCAAGTATGCAGCAGAAATACTTGTGGATCCAAATAGGCCTCAGGCCCTACAGAAGCGTGTGGACAAACTGCCCTCATCCCTCAGCCCTGTAAGCCATTCTGAGAATGACCACCACATCCTGTTTGAAAACACCAAGCTGGTGAGTTCGGTAAGTTTCGCTCCACTTTATTCTTGTGAATGCAGCCGATGAAACGACAGTTGGAACCATGTTATTTTAACATTTTCCTGTGCCTATATGAGAGAAGGGGAACCATTCAGTATTTGAACTTGCACAAACACAGATCTGAAAAGCCCAAATCTGTTCTGATGCATCACCGAATAGACTTCAAATGTATCCAGAATGCACAAGAAAACTGGTGCAAAGACTTCTTAAGTGCCCAGGAAGTTGAACGAGACACAGGTGAGCAAACTTAACAGGTGAAAAAAATCTGTGAAACAAACACACAACTAATACTCTTCATTCTAATGAGAATAAGGTGAACACACAGAGACTGAAGAGTTGAACTCACAGACCTAATGAACTGGCCGGTATGTTTAGCTACATTAGCCACATTTAGATGTAAATAATACCACTGATAACAATGATCTTGTGCGCGCTGACTTACTGGCACACCTAAAAGGAATGGTGCTCCACTTGCTGTTAATTAAAAATGTCTGTTATGGTTATGGAAGTGTTAATTCTGTAAATGACATATTGAGAAATGTGCACATTTGATGAAAGCAAACCAAAACCACACTTAGCAAGGGTGTGTCACTTCAGCGTGTTTTTATTCAAGAGTGCAAAACCACAGCAGTCACACGGAAACGTGAACACAGCAGCTGGAAGTCGGTGCTGCTGCTGATAAAAAATGCAGTGAACATAAAACCTCCACATCCTGTCAGATAAAAAAAAAAGAAGAAGATTTGTGTATTTTCTCAGTGAAAATCTAACTGCAGTTATGAGCATTTGCTTGTTATTAAATGAACATTTTGACATTTAATCCTAATTCTCCATAAACTGTAAAAGAATCTTGCACATTACTGCAGTTACACGGGCAAACACATAGGCCAGCTCTTTGTTTAAAGGTACACTGTAAACTTCTCATTTGGCAGTGCAAAAGAGAGACGTTCGGAAACAGAAGACGCAACAGTCGAATAGAAGCCACACGCAACAAAGTTCTCACTCCCAGAACAAAAGCTAACTCAGTAAGGCAGGAAAACAGTGCAGATGTGAGATAAGATATAATTAAATAACTGATTCAGGGGAAAAAACACTGTGAGTGCCACCATGAAGGAGGGATGAGGGAGGAACGTCGTTCTTCCAAAAGATTTTCTCCCATTTGGCGTTTCGATGATGGCGCCCTTTAACTTCTTGGTCAAAAATGTGTTTCACCGTCGACACTCTGTGGTGTTTAAACTTTTCGAAGCTGTTATTGTGATTTTTTTTTTTAAATAAATGTATGTCAGGAATGACCACAGGATGTCAATCAAATGTGATAAATAAACATGGAATGCATCGATGAGTGCTTTCGGAGAAATATTGATGCTGTCATCATGTCCGTGTCCTAAATATGAAGCCGGAGCCAGAAGCTTGGTGGCTTAGCATAAATGCCTCATTCTGGGGGGAAACAGCCCGACAGGTTGGAACTCAGATGTCAGATTACATGAACCATAAAATCAGTGGTATTAGTACGAGGGATCAGTTAGGCTGTATTAACAAATGAAAAAGATTATGTGAAACATATGACATTAATGCTATTTGCTAGATTTACTTGTAATATTATGAATGAACTGATGTAAAATGTTGCTACATCTGTTATTTATCCCCCACTGTTTGTTTATACTTTATGTTGAGTAATTCAGTGCTTCCTCTCAGCCTGAACCACAAACTCATTTCATTTGTTACCAAAAACACAGTCAATTCTGAGGACATTTGCTCCACCTTCGTGCATGTCACAGCAAAGATAGTGGGTTCATTTACAAGAGGTCTTTATAAATTAGCAACATGAGACACCATCAACAGCTCCTCTGTCACGTGGGATCGCCTCGCTCTCATTTCCATGCAGAAAGAATGAGGCGCGGAGACGGGGAGGAGGAGGTCGCGGGGTCAGTGAGTCACATGGACATGCAGGCATTTCAAGTGTAGGTGCAGGGCCATTATGGGACGGTGGTGCGACAAGAAGGCCAGTAGAGGGGCTTTAGCATTGATACGTGGACACGACATGTGGGGCAGTTCCTTTTCCTCCATAGCCACTGCTCCATGCACTGAAACACATTTTAAAAGGCATCATTACATCATCGTCACTTCAGTCTGTCACACGTATAATTCATGCAGGCATCGATTTTCTTTACTGACCAGCCAGGAGGTAATTTCATGGGGAAATCAGAAAATGTTACCAAAATAAATGCCAAACTAAACACCTTGAGAATTGGTTGAAAATCCAACGAGTTATAATGATTTACAGTTTAGACAGACCTCCTGCCTTCATCAGCGGGCTTTAGGAGACCTGGTGACATCATGGAGGCTGTGTTGGAGCTGACAAAGTGCAGCCTGGTTTCTTGTTGTTATTGGGTGGCAGAAATAAAGAAAAATGTCTCACACATCCTTTGTTCTAACTGTTCACCTTCGCGAGGTGGAGGAGTCGGGGAACAGTGAGCAGGGACCAAAGCACACCAATGAGGGGAGTCGACACCAAGCTCAATTAACACAAGAGCTTTTAGTGCATATGATCGTATTATTCACCATCATACAGTTATATTTACAATAATACATTGAGGAGAACAACTTTGTTTTTCAGAGTAAAAGTAGAACTGGACTTGCTCGCCTTGTTATTTTCATCAACGGCTGATTTTATCTACCACGACTTGTGAGAAGGCATTCAAATCTCAATCGCCAAAGGACCCCCACACCCACACCCACCCACCGACCGCTGTTTACATGCCCCTAAAAGTGGTGTTATATGGAAACACCCATTATTTGGCAGGGGAAACTTTGAGTGCCAATCTTTAAACTCGGTCTCAAAATAAACACTTGTTTCCTAATAGAAACTGAGAATAATCAAAGAAATTTAACCCTTTTCAGGCATTTTAAAATGCTGTTTTCACTCTGAAGAGAAAGTGTTGTAATGGCTCCAAAAGTGACACCGTGATACAGATGGGGCCTGACGTCTGAGTGTCACATCACAGTAAATATTCAGGAGAAATCCTGATGTTTTGGCTGCAAATCCTCCATTTTTCCCTTCTCAAGAACGATATCAGCGATGTCTCCGCAGGGAATGTTGACGATGGAGTGTTTGCTCCTCCTTTTCCGTGGAAATCTGTCCATCTGCAGACCTCCTCCTCTCCTCGTAGAGCTTCCGTCCCTGTGAAACTGCTGCTTCACTGCTGCTCCGGGGCCGACACTTCTCCAACCACCGAGCCGCCTTCAGCACCCACCAGATGGAAACATCATAATCAGCAAGTATCCAGATCCGGGGACCTCAGGATTTTAGAGTGCTCCATGCTTCTACAGGGATAGGTTTCTGCTACAGGCATTGTGTTTTCATACCACTTCATGCCATGCATGTCCAAGAATGAACTGCTATCATGCACCACAGATCTGATGTCTGACTTGCAGGGATTTGAATAAACACCGTGTAGACAGAGGCCATGCAGTAGATGTGACGTGTACACGTTGTCTTACCTCTTTATGAAAGCGGTGTGTACAGTGTGGAACTCCCCTTCCGCTCTTACGCATGTCCTCATGACAGATGAGGCACAGAGTTTCATCATTGTTCTGTAAGACAAGCAAACTGCTTGGTTTTTCATCTAATCTTTGACCAAGAGTTCAATATTTTATATATTAATACTACTGCTACTACTACTAATAATAACAATGTAGTGCTATTGCATGGGAGTCATTACTAAGATCAGTGGTTTTAGTAAATCAGGGCAAAAACAGCTTAGGGAGCTACTTTCAAAACTAAAACTAAACTACTTTTCTCTCCTCAGCTGGAGGTTTCTTCCTGTTAAAGGGGAGTTTTTCCTTTCCACTGTCGCCAAGTGCTTGCTCACAGGGGGTTGTGTGATTGTTGGGTTTACTCTGTAATTATTGTAGGGTCTTTACCTTACAATAAAAAGCGCCTTGAGGCGACTGTTTGTTGTGATTTGGCACTGTATAAATACAGTTGAATTTAATAGAACTGAACCAAACGCAGATGTAAAAGAAATTCAAATCAAAACTGTAACTGCAAAATATTTCATGCTACATGATTTTTAATGCAAACAAAAAATAAAAAGCCATCTGTAAATTTAATTGTTTGACCCTGTTTATTTTGAGTGTGCAGTACTTAAGGAGGATAAGTGGCCTCTTCTATCCCAAAGTGAAGGAGCTCTACTTAATTTCATTTGCTTTTAATTAAAACCTTGAATAAGTCCCATAAATCTTTGTACCTGCCAAAGTATTTTATACAAAGAAAAATGAAGTACTGTATAAAAAAACAAGTATGCACATCTATACTCTTCAGTATGCAAAAAAAAGTTCAGATAATTTAATACAGCAGATAATAAAATAATCAAAAACTGGGTATAAATGAAGTCCAGTTTGCTAATTTAATTCAAATGAGATCATTGATTTGCATTCGAGATCAGCTGGTGACATTATGTGATGTCATGTAGTTCACAGTTAAATAAAAGTAATACAAGCTTCATAATATCTTGCTGAAAAAAGGAGAGAGACCTTCTGGCTGATCTATAACACAACGGGCTGCTAAAAACTGTGAAATCTGGTTACAATTCAGTTAACTTTATGAATCCTCCTGCTCACCGGAGGCACGGTCTTCTTATCATTTAGAAGTAGTCTCTTCTCGAGTGTCTCTGTGAGCTCTGGGATGGTGGTGATGCGGTTCTCCGGGATGGCCGTCTTGGAGTGGCTGTTGTCATCCGCGGAGGCACGACGAGGCCTCTGGTGAAGCCTGACTTCCCCCTTCTCCTCTCTTGGTTTTATGTGGCTGGGAGCAGGCGCCATTGCAGACACGTGAAACCTTTTTAACTTCATGGCATCCAACTGTGACTGTGGATTAAAGAGATGGAACAATACGTGTCCTTACATCATAACACCTGAGAGTAAAATAACTGTGTTACATTCCTGCTAAAAGTGAAGTGGAGTTGTAAGAAGATTAAACCAGAGACACAACCATGTCTGTGAATGGGGTTAAACACTTACTCACTAATATCCTTAAGTAACATGTTGGCAAGGCAACGACCTAATTATAGTTTACCTCTAAGCTCAGGACAGCCAGTAAATATATATTTACACAACAACAACAACAACAATTTAATAATGTAACTCCTGAAAAACAGGAGTTTGTGCTTTTTGAATGAGTTTATGACTTGGTGTTAATCTCTAAAAACTAACGAACCTTTTTCTGCAAATGATGTATTTCTGGAGGATTGTTTACATGTAAGGTTTGAAACTCGCTGGGAGCTTTGAGTTCAAACACACTGGATGACATTATACAACCCCAGCAGTACATCATTTCAAGTTCGATTGAACCATGTTGCTGACGTTTGTAGGGAAAAAAACGATTGTATCTCTTGTAGCCTCAACTTCATAAGATGTCTGGATGTGCAGTAAATTTGAGATGAATTAAAAACAACAGAGCGCTGGGAGAACGACATCGTGACTCGTTTCTGTTTAAAGTAACTAAATAATGTGATCAATGTTACTTTAAAATCGTTTATTGAAGATTGGTCAAAATGTGTGTAAAGGTATGAAAAGTGAAGCCAAAGTTGAAATACGTTAAGATGTCACCAGCCAAAAGGTGATGTCACAGTGGCTACATCCATCTTTTATATACAGTTTATGGTGTTTACAGGGAAGAATTTAATTTCAGCGACGCTTCCTATGCTTCCTATGTTAATGATGCTAGTTTTTAGTGGTGCTTTGAACACAAGAAGTTCAGCCAAACACGACCATCTGTAGGTCTCAGCTTTGTTATCAGCAGCGGCTGAAACTGTCTCTTCTGTTACACCACTGTTACACTGTTACATTTCTATAGATGAAGATGGTGAAAGGCTAAAAGTCTTCAGAAAAGTTGCAGATTTCTCTCTTTCATAGGATTTTAGAATAACTCTTCTTTTAAAGATCGGTATTTTCATTGTTAATCTGTGCATTCCCAGTTAGTTTGCTTACTTAAAAAATGCAGCACACTGAAAGGTTCAGTTTGAAGAGAACTTCTTTTGGTGACAAAGGTTGAACGTTTACACCAAACTGCTACAATTTTCTTAAACGTATCCGTACAGTGGTGCTCACCCAGTATTGTTTGTAAGCAGCTTATTCTGAATCTTACGGCCACACATGAGAACAGTTTTGTTATTTCCACTGTTTATGAATGAATGCATGAGCTGTTTATCTGCTAATGCTGTTGTCACATGTGGGCGCTGTAAGTTTCTTTCCTTATATGCATGCATATAATAACCTGCTTTAGGTTCCTGTTACATCACAGTCAATCAGAAGGTTTTCTTCAGAGGTGCTGCTTAAATCCTGTGATAATGTATCACTAATCACAAATGTACCAGAAAGTTAAAAAGGAAGCATCTCTAACCACCGCAGGAGCCATGAGCCTTGCAGATAGATAATTCACCCTCATCAGTCTAATTAATAACAAATGCAAATCACTAAATTCCACTGGATACTTGTTGGTTGCCCCTCTCTTTGTATATCTTATGATTATAAGCATGTTTTGTCTTTTCCAGCATTATTGCTTGAGTCATAAAACCGTGCATTAATTTTTATAACTATTCCATGCAGTCATGTTGGATGTAAATCAATGAAGATACCAAATCTCTTTAAAAGAAACTGGAAGCAAAAGAAAGAAGCAGCACTCTCTGATAATTGTACTGCATTATATTTATCAAAGTGCCCTTTAATAGACACAGTGAAGTGCATTTAACAGAGAGTGACAGTAGGTGTTTAATGCAGTCGGTCCTTACCGCAGTCGGGAGTGATGCTCTTCGATCAGCCTGTATTTTTGAAGTTCTGAAACTGCGCTTTCTTTCTCTGGAGTGCGCAGCTTCTGTCCCGTGACCCCAGTAACTGCTCATCCACTTTGTAAAGTTACCATCATCATCCTCGTCATTGTCCATAGTGATAGCAGGCAGGAGCCGCAGAGACATGATGGAGCTGTGCAGGAAGCTGATGAAAGTGAGCGATGGGAGTAGAGACGACACTCAGCCGACCTGCTGAGTCTCTGACTGACTGGCTGCTCTGCTACACGACACTGTCCCACATGGCAGAAGGTAACTTACTTCAGTTTGGTGCCTCTGGTGAATCAAGCCGTCGCTTTTGTGGTCATTCTTGGACAATCTAAAAATAAACAGCAGGGCTTTAGCTCCAGCCTTTAAATAAGTGAATCCGCTATAATCTATTTAAGGCTGCTGGCAAAAAGTAAAAATGGAGATGATGGGAATAAAGAGTGAGGTGTTAGCTGTGAAGGAGCAGCTAGCATTTTGGCAGTGGGTGGGTGATGTGACCACTGCTTTTAATCTTTCCATTACAGTCATTAGCCTGAGGGCAGACAAGTGAAACTCCAATTTCCCCATAGTTTCCACTCACCGGGTACATCAAACCTGTCAATAATTATGGAACGCAGGCAACTGTGTGCTGAGCGCCCAAGGCTTGTGCAAATACAGGGCAAAGAGTTTTCATATTACACTGTATCCATCCATCCATCCATCCATCCATCCATCCATCCATCCATCCATCCATCCATCCATCCATCCATCCATCCATCCATCCATCCATCCATTATAACTAAGTGATAATTTATTATTGCAAATAATGATATTAGACTTGAAACCACTGTAGAAAACACATCAAGTGAAGCGAACTGCATGTTTGCATAACTTTCTTTGCACACAGCATCAGAAGAAATTATACCCAAACAGTTTCAGTAGGAAAGAAATGATATAAACAACAACTTCCTCGACAATCCCAAAGTTTCCCAGTGCTGCTAATGCTGTAAAAGTCTTAAATAGGTCGACTAATCCAGAGCAGGGACTGTTATGACACATTCATGCTGCCTTATCATGCAGCCTCAGACCCCCATTGAGCAAGAGATTACACTAATCTGTGTTCATTCCCAAAATAATAGTGAAATGACGTCACACCTGAAGACAAATGATCAAATGTGATTAAATAATCGAAGAGTACTATCTGTGCTTGGGATCGAGATATCATACTATTAAAGAAACACCAGTCTAGTATTCAGAGTACAAACCCACAGGGGTTACTCTATAATAATAACTTTTGAAAATACACAACTTCAAAGTGTTTTACATTCTGGATAAAACCCAGAAATCCCAACATGACGTGAGTACTGACACACACACTTTATTGTCTTTATTCAAGAGCAGAACTGCGCAACAGTGCAGAGAACACAAAGCCGCACAGTACAGATAGATAAGATAAACAGCTAAAAGAGGAGAGAAGAGCAATACAACACAGTACAACATGATACCATACAGGATGAAATCAGATTAATGGCTTGTCAAATACCAGCCAACCTGATGAACTGAGGAAGGCTGCTCCAAGGTTTAGTTAAAAAAATTTTTTAAATAAGGTTGTAAAATGCTCCAGTTAGATGATCAGAGAGACACACTGCAGGAATGATGTCTTAAGGACCACAGTCTGCAAAAAGACAGATTTAGTATTACTTCATCATTTATACAGCATCTCACAACAGTCTGTGGAGGGTTTTCTGCTGGGCGACTCCCGGTGTGGGAGGACACACCCGAAGGCAATCAAAGAGGCAAATGAGGCAACATTTAATGTCTGTTTAGTTAACTCAGGATAGTTTAAGGGAATTCCAAACACAGCAATGAGTGGACGGGATACGACATCAGTTTCTGGCACCTGATTTTAAAAGGTTTTTCCAATCATCTTAGTTTTCAACGTGTACAGATGGTCGTGGTATTCGATAAAAGCAGGTTTATTATTTAAATATAATCTGAATTTGTTTGTGTCAAAATGAGATGCATGAATGTGTAGCAAGTGGATTTTATAAATCGTATAAAGAGCTGCAACAACAACAACAACAACAACAACCTGCATTAATCAGATGTAACTTAGGGAATTTATGTTGATCAGATTAAATAATCTAACTGGAATAATCTGGTGTGGTCACATACTTGATCTGTAAAGATTTACATTTTCAAAGAACACCCCCCCGCACAGACATGTCTCAGTAATCAGGTTACCAAACACCTGCTGGCAGCAGTGCCAACAATAGCAGGCACAGGTTACAGGAATACCAGGTGAAGTCGGGAGAAGATCAGACTTCCTTATAATAGCCCCTGCCCCCCCCCCCCCCCCCCCACCAACACCCACCACCCCACCCCCCCCCCCCCACACACACAAAAC
>VOQJ01022104.1:3711-16190 GCA_015052665.1 Apistogramma diplotaenia | reverse complement strand
AAAAAAAAAAAAAAAAAAAAAAAAAAAAAAAAAAAAAAAAATAAAAAAAAAAAAATAAAAAAAAAAAAAAAAAAAAAAAAAAAAAAAAAAAATATATTAAAAAAAAAAAAAAAAAAAAAAAAAAAAAAATAATAAAAAAAAAAAAAAAAATATTTTTTTTTTTTTAAAAAAAAAAAAAAAAAAAAAAAAAAAAAAAAAAAACTTACATCAGCACCTACATCAAACAATTCAATCAAGTTATTGCAAGTGCATGGTAATGATCCCAAGAACTACATAATCCGATTATTATGAGAGTTAAATATGAACTGAAAAAGTGGCTAAGAGTTTAATGTTGACTAAGAAAACATTTTATGAACACGGAGAAGAACCGAGTAAATTATTGTCCCGGAGGATTAAGAAAAGAACGATCCATAGTGTAAAGTTATCAGGTAACTCAACTACTGAACCATTAGAGATAAATGAAAAATCTTAAGGTCAGAAAGATACAAATCTGTATATTTCATCCAGACTCAGACAGATTATGCATGCTCTCTACATATTGTCATAAGTCACACTGAAAGTATGATGGTTTAGGCAAAAATTTAACTTTTGTTTAAAAATTACTTATTTTAATAGCGTGACGTTATTATAATTTACTGATGTCTAATTCTAAAGATTTAGCAATGAGCAAGATAAATGCCTAGAGCAACATAAGAAGGTAGCAATGGAACACACTGGAATGTGGCTTCTTTAAAAGGCACAAAATCAAATAAGGGCTCATAGAAGACCACTTCAGAATAGTCCAATATTTAGTTCTGAGTCATTCCCGGGGCACTGTTCTGACACTGGGCAGCACATTTCACCAGAATCCCTTGATAGTCGTGAAATTACATTGTACTCTGCACAGCTTCAACACACCCTTTGTCAGAGGCCGTAAAGCAGCCCCAATACATAACAGAGCCTCCTCCATGTTTCACAGTAGGTAGTGTTCTTTCCTTTGTATGCTTAGAGCTGATGTTATTTGCCAAAAAGTTTCAGTTGTGTCTCATCTGTCCAAAGCACATCCTCCCAGATGCTATGCATTTTAGTGTAGTGGTGTCCTCCTCTGTCATCTTCCTTTAAGTCACTTTAGCTCAAACAGTGATGATGTGATCTGACGTTAGTGTACCTTGACTTTGGAGTTCACCTCTAATCTCTTTGGAAGTTCTTCTGGAAGCTGTCATCAACTGTACCCTTGTGACCACATTCAGGGAGATTCAATTCAGCTTTATTTATAAATAAAAATGGTTACAAAATATATACATTGTAAAAATGTATATATTGTAAAAATATATACAAGTATATACATGATGTGATAGATGTGAGTATTGCACTAGCAGATGAATATTGGAAATTGTCCAGTGTGAACAATGTAATATTACACAGAGATGTGGGTATTGCAGAGGTAAAGTGTGAGTTCAGGGTGGTTATTGCTTTGGCAAAGATACTGTTCTTGAGTCAGTTGAGTCTGTTGTAGATATCCATCAGGGAGGGGAGAGCAGCCAACGATCCTTTATGTCTTGACTACCCTCTGAACCCTCTCTGTCTGAGTGCAGTTGCCGTACCATACTATGATACAGTATGTCAGCAGGACAGTAATCCACAAGGAGCATGCGAGCATAGCTCTGCTGCTGCTTCAGGTGGGTGGCTCAACACAGAGTGGAGAGCTACAGCGATGGCTGGACCTGTTTGCACGATATGCAAACTGATGGGTGTAAAAATTGGGAGGAGATGGTCCTTAATGTGCTGTAGACTCAGCCTCTCAAAGCACTTCATGATTACCGGGATGAGGGCCACCGGGCAGTAATCATTTAGGCTGGTGATGGATTACCTTTTTGGCACTGGGATGATTGTGGCTGTTTTTAGGTGGGGGGGATGATTGCTTGGGCCAGGGAGAGGTTGAAAATCCTGGTGAAGATCAGGGTGAGCTGGTGGGCACACGCTCTGCTAACCTTGTCAGGGACTCTGTCTGGGCCAGCAGCCTTTCTGGGGTTCACTGCCAAGAGCACCCTCTTATAGATATATGCTTAATTGAAAAAGGAACCATTCTTCACTGTCTATGGGAATGTCCAAAGATTGAAAGATTTTGGAAAGATGTCATTAAATGTCTGTCATAGGACCCTCTAAAGCAGGGGTGGGCAGCTCCAGGCCTCGAGGGCCGGTGTCCTGCAGGTTTTAGATGTGTTTTCCTGATCCAACACACATGAATCACATATAGAAGTCATTAGCAGGACTCTGGAGAACTTGACTGCATGCTGAGGAGGTGATTCAGATGTGTTGGATCAGGAACACATCTAAAACCTGCAGGACACCGGCCCTTGAGGCCTGGAGCTGCCCACCCCTGCTCTAAAGGCTAAATTGTGTGTGCTGGGAATTTACTCAGTGGAATTTACAGAAACAGACTAATTTACAGGACATTGAACTACTACAAACTAGGAGAGCTATTGCACTTTGTTGGAAGAGTATGGATGCTCCCTCTATGAAACAGTGGACAAAGAGAATTCCCATATATATTGGTCTGGAAAGACTAACAGTTTGTGTACTTCTGGGAACCATATATGAGCATTATTGGAGCTTGAACGTAGACTCCATCTGTAAAAAATGTGGGATCATTTTTAAATCATGGCTGACTCAAGGTGCCCAGGTACAGTGGGTGCAAAACAGGCTCAAATCATCACCCCTCCACCTCAGTGCCTGACAGCTGGTAGGCGATATTTGTGCTGATACACTGTTTTGCTTTCACCAAAGATGCTGCTTTACATCACAGCTAAACATTTCTTCTTGGGACATTGTTTCACAAGTCATGGTTTGTTCAGATACAACTTTATAAGTCCTGTTACCATGTTCTTGAGATCCAGGTATTTAAGATGGTCAGTCTAAAACTGTAAAAATAGACTTAAAATGTGCATTTTAGAGGCACACAAAAGCTAGAGTGCGTATGGAGTGAAAGGAGACCGGACATTAAGGGCCTGGTTTGTTCTGGGCTCTTGCAGAGGGTGGTGTGTTGTTGTGGAGGGATTCCCATTCCTCTGAAGTCTGGCGCTCGGTATCTGGTTACTCCTACAGGTCTGCGATGATTACCCTCCACTCAAATTCCACAGCCCTCATTTACTCCAATCCACACAGGAATCTTGCAAAGTCAGCTTTACACACAGAACAAAGACGCGCATGAACACACAGACCAACAGCCCTGACAGATGTCCAGTCCAATTTTAAACCAACTTTTAACTCAAAACATTAAAATCAGTGATATTTGCCACCACCCCTTCATCAAGTGGTCTCCGTCACAAACTCTGTAACACACATCACAAGATGCAACAGTTTGGATAATGACTTCGACTGTGGGTGAGGTTTGTGTTGCCACTGCAGTGCTAACCTGGTTGTAAAATGCCATAATGCTGCAATCCACATGTAGCTGTTTGTCATCTCACACCAAACTGTAAGGAGAGCAGGAGCAATGTGGTGGTTTAGCCCTCGACCTTGTCTGCCACCCTCCTGCTGCAAGGAATGCTGTCGCAGACAGCCGGCCAGACGCCCAATCAGCTGCTCATATACCCACATGTTGCACAGCTCTGTGTTACTGCAACAGGCCTCGGTGTGCTTTCAGAGGGACCATTTGATTTAAGGCTTCAATGTTTGTGTGTTAGTGTGTGAAAAGGTCACACACTCCCTGCAGGACGTGCCTTCAGCCTTGTATTTGGCAGTCATCTCGTCTCCAAACACTGCTTCCTTCCTTTGAAAATAAATTTCCCATTGCTTTATTAAAGTCAAGTCTCTGTCAGGGAGTCTGACATCACAGCTTTGGCCTCCAGGAGAAAGACCCAAATGGACAGAGGACGGTGCAATTCATAATCAAGAGGCAAGCAAGGAAATGGCTCAGCTTGGTTAACATAATTGAAAAAGGAAAGGAATAGGATATTGTAGTCATCTCGTGCTTGTCCCATGCTGATATTGCACCAATTAATCATTTCTCATAGATTATGTTTCGAGTGCTCACTGGCATTTCTCTTGATTTATCTGAGTAATAATAAGCACATACTATTCAATACAAATTGAAGAGAAAGAGCATCAGAGAGAGGAATGTGTGTGATGATTTAATGTTATGGTCATATAGAGGGTATAATGTATAAAACTGGGGTAACTAGAGGGATGCAAATCCAAACATACATTTTTTTTTAATTTTACAAAAACACAGTTAAAAGACAGACCTGCTGAGTATTTTAAACTCAAAAAGCAGATTTTGGGTGGTGTACCACTTTACAAAAATATTAAGTCAATGATTCATACAACTGGGAAAAAACTGTTTAAATTGATTTAAATCACAGTTATGATTTGAAAAAAAAAAACAATAGCATACTAACTGCAATTAAACAAATATGTAAGAGTGCTTTGTTGCAATATTTCTAAAATTCGGAAAAATCCTGTATCAGAGTGATGCTGAAAAGCAAATTCATGCACTTATTACGTCTAGGCTGGATTATTGTAATTCACTCTTACCAGGATGCCCTAAAAGCTCCCTGAAAAGTCTTCAGCTGATCCAAAATTCTGCAATAAGAGTACCGACAGGGACTAGAAAGAGAGCATATTTCTTCCATATTGGCTTCGCTTCATTGGCTCCCTGTTAAATTCACAATTGGATTTTCATACAAGGTCTTAAATAATCAGGCTGTGGCTCAGGTGGTAGAGAAGGTCATCTACTAATCGGAAGGTTAGTGGTTCGATTCCTGGGATGCCCCAGTCTGCATACCAAAGAACTGAATTGACCACACCGGGTGCCACTCTTGTCTGCTAAGAACAGGAAACTAACCCAACAGGTTGAATGTATTCAGATCATTATAATATAATGTGGCCTGATCTGACGTGTCTCCATTTCTGCTGCAACATTCTGACGGTAGGCTTAGAATTTGGCATAAACAACTTGAAAGCATGGATCCAGGCTACTGGTGGTAGTGTAATGGTGTGAGTGACACTCTGGGCCCCTTGGCACCAACTGAACATTGTTCAAACACGACCTGACTGTTGTTGCTGACTATCAACATCTTTATGACCTACCGCTGTCTACCAGTCTTCTGGTGGCTGCTTTTAACAGGATAACGTGACACGTCACAAAGCTGAGATCCTCTCAAACTGGTTTCTCTGGTTTTCTTTACATCATGGGTGTGGAACCGACAAACCTGCAGCAACTGTGTGATGCTATCGTGTCAATATTAACCAAAATCTCCAAAGAATGTTTGAATCTATGCAGTTGTGAAGGCAATAAAGGGGGTCCAATGCAGTGCTAGAAGGCTTCACTAATGAATTAGGTGGTGAGTGTGCATTATATTTTCCTCAAGGCTACACTGCTTTGGTATGGTGCACTTTCCATTGTGTGACTGCATTTTACTGCAAAACCGGGAGATGCTGCTCCCGTGTTTTTCCAAACTCTACATGCAGCCATGTGTGATGGCGCACTTGTATGCGGGAAGGTTTAAAAACTCACAAATTCCTATTACTGCCTCTCTGTAACTGATCCTTAGCAACAGACTAGTGTTGGCTCAAAATTCATCACACTAAAAGTGCTCTGCTCAAAACATTTTTCTAATTACAATCAGGGAGCTGTGATCTTGCTAGTGTCAGCTAAATTTAGTTACAGTAATGTCAAAGTCTTTTAATTGACTGCAGTTCAGTTTTCACTGACTAGCCAGAAAGAATCTAAAACCAGAGAACATGCTTTTTACATGTAACATGCACTTATTGCATAAACGTGTTTGCACATATTTTTCAGCCTGTCTCTATGTATATTTGTTTTTATGGTTTCTTTAGCGCACCGAGGTCAGGAAAGACAAGTCTGCAGGCCATCATGACACTAAATAAGTATATAAAGGCCAGAAGTGACTGCTGTCTACTTTAAACCCCCTACCGACACTCCCAGCATGTAAACATGGCTAGACTGTCCTCCCCCCACCACCTCCGTCACCCCCAATCCTGAGCCCCAGGCCCTTTGGGGCACAGACGGTCTTATCTCCCCACCAGGGAAAATGAACAGAGGAAGGGGGGGGGGGTAGCTTTTTGTCTACCGGCACAGGGCATTGTGCTTCTCCCCCACACGCAGGCACATGTGCACAAATATACGACAATATATACACATGAACGTGAGCAAATAGCATGTGACACACACCAGGCAAATGCAAGGACAAACGATTCATCCATAAATACTGCATACCGGCATTAATACAGTTTCAAATCACTCATATTCAAGAAATATTTGCCTTAACAAAGGCTGTTTGCATCTGATTGAGTGTTAGATTTTGATTTAAAAATAATAATCCCTGACACGAAAAGGTCAGGGTACATTCACACACCTACAACAGAACAATGCAGCCACCACTAACCCCACCTATACAGGCCCTGACCAGGACACATTTTCACAGCGTGTTGGAAGCACTCCTTTCAAATTATCCTCCACGGTGGCATAACAACATCACGTAATTCCAGCAGTGTTTTATTGAGTTCTCTTCCGGAGGTCTTCTCCTCATGACTCTACCTTGACCTCAACGGAAAATGTCACGAGGTCAAAGAAAGATGTGATGAAGAATGTGTAACGACTTAGGGAAAGAGAACCGTGGCCTGCAGTTGAAGGTTTAAAACATATGATGAAGTTACAGTATTAAATAGAAGCATACCGGCGGTTACCATGCACAGGATGAGCTGCACAACTTGCCAGTTATGCAGACTTTTTGTGTTTAATGAGTTGCATAGTGCATTACTCTGAAATATGAAGCGGTGTTTTCTCCTCTCCTTTTATAAAGGATGGTCCAGTGTGTCCTATGCTAAAGGAAGAAATAAAGGAAGCACAGAAGCACCTTTGGTTGGTATTCTGAGATTTTGACGGGCTCTCATTATAAAGGTAATTCCAGGTCACTTCACTCAGGAAACTTCTTTAGCAAAACAAAACAAAAGGCTATTGAGCCTGCAGCACTTAAAATCAGCTGCACACAACTCTTCCTTTGTGGCACAGCAAAACACCAGGCTATACATCACCCAAATTAACAGGATTCACTCTGGTGTTTTGAGGCAGGCAAAAGGAGTCATACATGGACAAGGGCAGAGACACCTGAAGGACAGTAGGCCCATATATAGCACATGTGGGAACTGGAAAAGCGAGAGATCAAAATCCACACGGACTGAATCAGCTGGTAACCCAGTGGTTCAACATCAGTAGGAGGAACACAGCAACAAAGGTGGAGCGAATCCAAAAGAATAGAAACATTATCGCCACAAAACCATGTATGATGAGCTTGATGGTTTTACTTTGAAAAGACTCTATGGGAATTACTCTACAGTGCCTCTCATTGGGTCGTGTTTAGGAGGTTAGGTTGATGCATGACTCATGAGGAAAAATTATTGGTTTCTTTAGGCATGAGGAGTGAGTCAGAGGCACAACAGGGTCACAGCCATTGACTTTTTCCCATGTGCAAATTTCAAATTTTATTCCATTGTTTTATACACACATGGTATTATCCATATTTCTATACACACAGTTGCCTCTGCAAAACAGAGGGACTAGTACCTAGTCTTTTCAGAAGTGCAGCCTTTTCTACTGGTCACTGGTGCTGCATTTTAAATCGGATGCATTGAGAGAGAAAAAAAAAATCCTAGATTTCACTCATTTCTAAACCCTGGTTACAGCTCTGCCAACCACTGAAGACAATGAATCGCCGAAGCCACTAACATGCCACTGCAACATTCATCTTTGTGTGTAAGATCAATAATGGAACATGCATAGAGCACATGCATCAAGAAGATATGAAGACATAATTGAAAAAGCAGAGAGAGCCATTTGTTGGGTAAAAGAGCTGCAGAGGTTTGTCACGAACAGGACGTGGATGAAGACAGAAAGCATCAATTAAAGCCGATTAAAGCGTCAATAAAACCATTTGAAAAAAAAGAAAGAAAAGAAAAACACACAAATGGAGACGATATTTTTTGCTCACTTACCTGCAGTGTGTTGAGTCGTTACACTAAAAATAGGTATTACACTTTTCTTGTTTTTCGTTGTTGTTAATTTAAGCAATGCATTGCGTTACTTAAAGGCATGCTCTGGGCAATGTAATTTGTTACACTGGTCCTTACATTACTGTTGTGATATTCCGTAACATGTCCTGAAATGCACTGCCACATAATTAGCAGTTAACGATATAAACCTGAGGCTACAGTCCCAGACACTGACACCAATCCCTGTCCTACGGTGGCCCTGAGAGGTCAGATCCGCTGCAACTTTAGAAAACACCAGCAAAGTGAAAAAAAAATCTATAAAAGCGAAGAAAGAATTGGTGTTAAACAAAACCACAACGATTTTTTTTGAATAAACGAAGCTTAACAAAACACAATGGAAGTAGGAAAAAAAATCTCAAGTGTTTCTGGGGAGACAATAGCATGACGGAACAGCTGCAGAAGTGACAAACCAAAACATGTGAAGGATTACACTGAGACACGGTTTAAAAAACGAGGATTTTTAATCGCGTGGTTCATATAATACGGAGCCGTCTTGGCGGAGGTTTGCGCTATCAGAGTGCTTCTTGTTTATTAATAAAACACCTCATGCACAAAAAGAGCTTAAAAAGTTGTATTTTATTTTTTGGCTAAATATTCTCTCATTAAATGATGCTCAAGACAGCTTTTTATTTTATTTTTTTACACCCTAAAACAGTCCAATTTAAACTATTAAAAAAATATATTATGGAACCAGCTTGTAAATTACTCACGTTTTTCCTAGAAGCCGTTCACACAAACAGCTTACTTGTGCTTTGCATGTGTTCATGCTGACAAGAGATTCTGGAAAAATCTGTAACAGTTTTAATGGAATTATTGAATCAGGGTCACCCTGTCTGGGGAAGTCATGGGTCATGGATATAAGGACACACAAACACGCACGCACACACGCACGCACGCACAGACACAGCTCCGAGCCGCTTTAGCTGTATTAGCAGGGTTAGGGATTATTGTTTGGAAGGACGCACAGATAGCCATGAGATTGAAGGGTCCCAATTGATTTTGATTTAAGTGATTGTCAGTAAAGCTTTTTTTTTTCTTCTGGAGTTTGAAGGAGATACAAAGATAGGCAGTCATGTAGGAGTTGAGCTCAGAATAAGACAAGGCAAAAGAATATTAATATGCATCAAACCTTGTGTTTCTGCCACAAGCGCTGGGTGCTGTTTCTTCCTTCTTCTTCTTTTTAAGTCTTTTAAATATACAGGAAAAATGCAGCGATAACAAACATACAGTGTACTCTTAATTATGCTGGGCAATATCTATTTGAAAAATGTGATATTTCAGACATTTCTAAAGGTTTTCTTCAAATAAGGAGGACAGGAAGAAACACAGACATCCCTCTTGTCGGTCCTGTTTCCACTGCAAAGTAAACATGATGCTTCGTCTCTCATATTCTCTATGAAATTCCATGTGTTCTTGAGCGCAGCGCAGGATGGGGTGGAAAGTGGGTCTTGTGAATGTAGGTCTTTGAGACTGTGTGTGTGTGTGTGTGTGGGTAAAGCAGGCTTATAGTAGTAATCCTCTTCACAGACACACATCTGACTAGCAACAGGACAGGACCCAGACAGACACACAAACACACACACGCAGATGTATTTGTTAGAAGGAAATCTGTTTTGTCTTTTTATGAGAAATAGGTTAATGTGCCATCATTTCTAACTGCATGCTTACAGCTCTCTGATATCTAAGATGTCCAAGTGATTCTCCAGTAAATTTCCCCTTGTGTTAATTTCCTCAGGTGTGGCACCAAATTATTTTGCAATTGTTTTAATGTCGCAAACTTTTTTTTACATTTTTTATCAGCCCTTTAAATAAATTTGCTCCTCTAGGAAACCAGAGCCTCTGTTGACTTTATTGGTTCCTGAAGTTTGTCATTAGGGCTTCCTGGCTGTGATGTCATCAGTTTCTTAATGACAGAGAGGAAGAGGGACATTCATCCCCAAATAACTCAGGAAAAACAGACATTTTTAAAAGGCATAACGAGCCCGTAGGAGCAGGGGCAGTGAGTTATGGCTCTGTCACTGTCTGACTCATTTTGTCATGGGAGGGAAATGCTTTTAAGATCCATGGCATGACATCAAAGTCCGTCAGTAATATAAAGCTAAGCCAATGTTGACTTTGGTTGTAATGAAGACAGAATCAAATTAGAAGAGTTCCAGAGAACTGACATGTGGATCCATTCAAATAATCTTATTTGAATTATGTGCTGAATGAATGAGACCACCACAAATCCAAAGTAAGACTGGACAAGAAATATTATTTGTTTTTTTTTAATTATTATTATTTTGGCATTTCTTTGTTTTGCATTTATATTAAGCAAAGTGCATCTTATTTTTTTTCTCATCAACACATTGCACAATACATAAATAATGATGCATATAAAACGTCTTCGTATTTACAATTAATAATATATTTATATATAACATAAAATACATTTTTTCGCTTCTTTAATTAAATCCTAGTCATTTATTAAACAAAGTCCATCAGATTTTTATACTTTCTTCTTCTTTTAAATCCTTTTTTCCATGGAAAAAGAGAGAGAGAAAAAAGGGGGGCTGTAGTCTGTCTGTGAGGGGCGCTGAAGATGAGGAAGGCTGATGCTATCGGGTGTTGAAGATGACTTCCAACCAGCACGGGCAGCTACTGATGAACTGTCTGGTGTAGCACTGTCCCCAGCCTTTCACAAAGCTTATCTGCACCGTGAAGCCTGTACGAGGCTGCTGCGTGAACTCGTGATCGTTGGGCCTCTGCAAGCTGCCGGCCTTGTCATAGTCAAAAGCTTTGATGGAAAATCCGGGGAACACCTTGTGCACCAGTAGCGTGCGCGAGTCCGGGTTATCCAGTGTGGCCGACTTAATGAAGATGGGATAGCAGCTGCGGTTGTAGACCCACACCCCGTCTGGCTCACGCGTCAGCTGGATGCCATAGCCTATCTTGGCTCGCACCATCTGCACCAGTGGGGACTTGTTTTCGGAGCAGAGCTGGCCCAGGCAGAAGCCGTTCCCCTGAGGTAGATCATAGAAGATGTCCAGAGAGGGCTCCTGGACTGAGTAGAGGCGCCCGACGCGTGTCTTCTCCTCCCAGTAAGCCACCACGCACCAATGGGCCCGCTCGCCAGACTCCTGCAACGCCAGGGAATCTGAAGGAGAAAACAGTCAAGAGATGAAGTGGGTTAGACCTGAGAAAACATAATGATGCTGAAACAGGCAATAAAATACTCAAAGGAGACAAGAGAAAAGAGATATAAAAGCTGAAAAGAGGAATATATTGGGGCAGCTAGCAAAGCACTGGGGTGAGAAGCAGATCAAGAAGAAAAAGCCAGCTCTGTCTAACAAACAGAGGCTACTCCCAAACTTATTAAACGCTGCTACTTCAGAACAATTTCTTCCTCATCCTTGTTTGGGAAATGGGGAATTTGCTTTTGTCAAGAGCCAAAACGAAACTGTCATCCTTAATTTCTGCCACACAGGAAAACCATGTTGGAATTCCTGGACTTCAGACAAGAAAAGCAACTCTGAGACACTGGCAGGCAAGCGTCCACACGCAGTACAATATTTATCTAGGCATTAAATGCTTATCTTCTGTCTGGCTCGCTGTATTTTTGTTGCGGCACGGCCAACAATGTACTGACGTCAAACGACTGTCCGATCGTCTCTGCGCAGCAGCGTGCTTCACCCGGCTGGAGGAAGTTATAGGAAACTATCTTCAAATTTTTGTTCTACAGATATGACCGAAATGGCAAGAAGACTCGAAGGCAGAGAGGAGACCTTCCACCAAGCCCGGCTGCTCCGTGCCCCATAAACACATGTTTAGTTGACGAGCGAGGCGGGCTGTTGACTCTCAAACCCTGGTGTCTGAATCGTTGACAAGCTAGGCCTCTGCAGTCTAAAGTTTCCCCTGAGCGTAAAAGAAGTGTAGCATTGGCCACGCTCCAGTTTCCAAACTCGCCCTCCCTCTCCCGTCCCCCTTTAGAGTGCCTCCTGCACCGTGCCTCCCCCCGCTCCCGCCCCCCAGCCCTTCATATCTCTATTCCACAGAAATCTGGCTCCCAGCTACTCCCAGAGAGAAGAGTGGGAGCCAGTCAGGCGCAAGGGAAATAGAGGGAGACAGAGAGAGCGCAAGAGGAAAGAAAGAAGGGGTGGGGTGTGGAGGAGAGGGAAGACTTTCACATATTTTCACTGTTACTTTTGCAACTTTGCTTCCTCTCATGGTTTTTAAGAGTCTCCTGCGCCTCTAGGGTCATTGCTGCAACTTCTATCTAACTGATTGGCCATCTTTTACACTTTCCGTCTTCCTCGCACACATATACAAATCCAGGCTCTATGAGGCACGCAAAGGTTAAGAAAGCTTGCCAGGGTGTCATATATATATGGAGAGAAAAAAAACAACTAAACAAAAAAAAAATATAATAAAAAGATCCCCCCTCCGAG
>VOQJ01022096.1:0-11269 GCA_015052665.1 Apistogramma diplotaenia | reverse complement strand
TATAATAATAATAATAAAGAGATTGGAATGTTGGAGAGAATAGTAATAGGTGTCTTCCATACTTCGTATGGCAGACCCCAATAAAGAGATCGGAATGTTGGAGAGAAGAATAATGGTGTCTCCCATACTTCGTATGGCAGACCCCAATTAACAGCGTTTATTTGCAGTGCACGAGATGGTGTGACTTTCCTGAGATGCCAGGTATTGCAGGGGGTTGTTACAGAGGTGTCATTGTCATTTTGTATAAAATCCATGCTTATATTTGTGGTTTAGACAATGTTGCACATAATATGTCTATATTATCTACCATTATTATTAATGTCCTTTTCTTCTTTGTTTTAAGCATGAGTACTGCTGCATTAAAAAAGCAGGTTGCTGTATATTCTTGTCAATGAAAGAACATACAGGCATTTGAATTATTAGTTGTTTCTGATTGGTTATTTAGTAACTTCTATAAAACATAATTTAGTTCATTTTGATTAACTTTTGTTTAAAAGTCCTTAGATACTTTTTTCCCAGGAGGGTGGAGGAGTGAGGAATTATTAAGAGATGGACAAATGCATTGTTTTGTTCCTTTTGACAGTTTTCAGATATAGAATAACCGAAGCCTTATCTAGTAAAAAAAAAAATGCAGTTGTAGTGCAGACTGAAAATTGCACACTTTTAAATATTCACTTTATCATAAAAATTGATTCGGCCCTGCTCACATCACATCGCCGAAATGAAGTTGGGTCTGTCGGCAGCTCGGTGGAAACCACCCGCTCCAAATCCACATCTGGCGGAAAACTATGATTTCAGTGACGCCTCCTGTCAATACTGGGACCCTTAATTAAATATTGCATGTCTGTGTTTTTTTTGTATCTTAAATGAAGAGCACCATACCGTAGTGTAAGTGCAGCCTTCTGTCTCCTCACATCTCTAGTTATGTTTGCATATGACAGAGCCATAAGGGCCCCATCAATCCTAAAATCTACTGTATTCCTTTGCATGATGGAGAGTTGTTTCGCGGCTCCTCGTGTCTTCTTCCAGCGCTTTGATGTCGTTTCGCACCCACAGCCTCGAGCTTTTATGAGCTCCTTTAATGTTCGAAGAAAATGAGGGTTTAAGGTTCTGAATGTTTGATGACTGCTTCCCTAATGAATAGTTATCAGCAGCGAGGCCAAGTGAGTCAGGATGGGCGGATAACTTCCACAGAGGTCTGAACCTTTTTTTTCTCTCCCCCTTTTCCTGGTTTAACGATAAAAGAAATAAGAGGAGAACCACAAAGTTGTTTAACAGTAATTAATCACTGAGAAAAGGTGTTGGAATTATCATCATTGACTCCTTTCTTCTCTTTCTTGCACCATTTTTTTTTTGGAAATGGCTGAATTGTGTTTAACACGGCTTTGTAGCTTGGTCAAAGGAATCTCATTCGCCTCTAACAACTGCGAGGCCGTTTGCAGCATTGGAAATATAGCAAATCCCTTTAAGCTTCGCAAACTTCCATGTGTGCAAATCCGTTTAGAGGTCCGCACTTTGGGTCGCACAGAGATCGGAGAGAAAATGCTCTTTTCCCCGTGTTTTCAGCGCGTGGCGGTAAAAGCTCCCACCAGGCGGCCCCTCGGCTTTGCTGCATTAAAACTTTGTAAATGCCAGTTTCATACAGTGCTGCGTCTCCAGCCTTGTGCGCCGCACAGAGCAGTGTTTGTCTGAACGCCAGCTTGCATCAGGATTGTGTTGCCTGATGTGGCCTGGACAGCTTTGTCCCGCTCTGTAGGAGACAGCGTCACACGGCAGGAAGCTTTTTGTTTATTTTTTTTACTATGAATTTGTCTCATTCATAATTAGTACATTGGTCACTCTATAACAGAGTGCGGGTGTTTAATCTGACCAACAGTGGAAATATAATAAAAGTGATCACAAAAATAACCTCATTGACAGACGACGGCACCGGCAAACATTTGGCATTTTGCTTAATAAATTTGATTTCCATCGAATCAATTAAACATCCCTGCAAACACCTACACCTGCACGTAAAATGCCACACAGAAAAGGTTTTGTGTGCATTAGCAAACTATACCCTTTTATGAGTTTTGTTTGTAAATGTCACTGCTTTTATCTCATGACATGATTTATCTTCTTCTCACCTTCCCCCTTTTTTCTCTCCCAGCGCTCAGTCCGTGGATTTCGTCGTTCTCCCACCCTGGTGTGAGAGACTACTCCCAGCTCACCCTTGACCTGACTAGGAATGAGCTTATTGTGGGTGCCAGGTAAGAAAGTGTAAATCCACTCAGCTTTTCACCCCACAGAGCACATTACTGAGAATGTGATACCCTTTCTGACTCACTCATACAGTGAGGTTTTCGGATAATGATGCTTTTAAAGTGCTTTGCTGAGGCCTCGCTGGACCAAGTTAAGCTTTGGATTTGGCAGGAGCAAAGGATTTGGAAGAAATACGTCATGCCGCAGTAGTGCGTGCATGTTTGTGTGTGTGTGTGTGTGTGTGTGTGCTTGTGCCTATTCTCTTAACATGATATGAGTTCAAGTTTTAAAGCACAGGCATGCATATAACTAATATCACATAAAAGTGTAAAGCCATGCACTGAAATACTTAGTAAAAACAATGCCTTGAGAGTGATGGGCAGAACAGTATATGCTGTAATAACAGGTGCTCTCTAATACTTTCATTTGAGCCAGTCACTTACATCCTTTCCCTGTCTTCTCAATTCAGAAACTACCTTTTCAGACTGGACCTCAGTAACCTGTCGCTGATACAGGTAAGCATATTGTATATCCACCAAGTTTATTATCATATTTTTGCTGCAGTTTTATTAGGAATTAGTTGGCCTATGCTCTTTTATTGTTTTGGCCTGTGGCTGTTGGCTGTGGAAGGATGCTATGTAGCTACAATGGTATAGGTATCATGAATAATTCAGCTTTTGTGGATATTAATTAAAAGTTACTCTTTTGAAATAAAATTGATGCAATGCTTTCGTAAGGTGTTGTAGGTGCTTAAAGGCAAAAATGGGACGTTTTAGCCTGTTGGTAGTTGCCAGGCAACCGGATGGCATCATAAAATATGATGCATAATAAAAATTTTGTGGATATAAATTAGATGTTATTGTTGTGATGAACATGCTTTTATAAGGTGTTATAGTTGCATTAATGTGAGCAACAGGTCATTTGAGCCTGTTGTGTTGCTAGGCAACACGATGATATCATAATCTCTAATATAGAGAAGGACCTTCAGGGACCCAAGACGTACCTGTGTGCCAAGTTTGGTTGCCTAACTCCTGATCATGTAGGAGGAGTTGGCAGACAAAAAACCAAACACATACACAGACAGAGATTCTGTGGATTATAAGATTATGTGGTAATAGTCCTTTAAATAACACACTAAAGCAAACAACATAGCCTAAATGAGTGTTGGCTACCTTTTATATGACTCATATGGAAACCTAAGTCGACATATTGTTTGTTTCCATTTTGAAAAAACCTGCAGGACTGATTTTTGTGATGTTTTTCCACCACAAAGGTTTTCCATATTAGATGTTAGGAAGATGTATTTTTGAGTTTACAAGGGTGATCTGTTTCTCTGAACATAAATCATCAAAATGGCACAGCCTTTAAAAATGGACCGATCTGTTTCTTACAAGCTCCAATGGAGCTAAGGCCAAGGTCTCAGCCTGCACTCTGCACTCAATATTTCATCTACTGAAGTGCCTTCTACTCTGTCTTCTGCCTGAACCTTTTCTATGTTCACGTCTTAATTTTTTATCCATCCATCCATCCATCCATCCATCCATCCATCCATCCATCCATCCATCCATCCATCCATCCATCCATCCATCCATCCATCCATCCATCCATCCATCCATCCATCCATCCATCCATCTTCTTAACTACCTAACAGATAGAGGTACCAGAGCCTCAATTTTAAGCCTCCAAAGGCAGTTGTGCAACTTTGAAACAGAACATGTTTACTGCGATTTCTGTGTTAATGAGGCAAACCTCGAGAGCAACAAAGCAGAAGGATGGCAGTCCCATTCCCTGTTGCTCTCATCAGAGTCCCAGAATCTGCTAACTGCCCTGTCAGTCGGCTCATCCTGCATAATAATATAAAGCGCCGTTTTGTATCACAGCTTGTTCATCAACGAGGTTACGACCAAACAGGTAATGTGGAATAATCCTGTTATCATGAGGTTTGTAATCAAACTTTAACCTAAAATAAAGGCAATCGATACTGTGGTGCTCACATTTAAGAGGAAATCATATTGATAAAACATCGTTGGCAGTGTTTTCTCTTTCCACTGTTGTGTTCTAAAAGTTAATGATAGGAGTGTTTATTTACATGACAGTTTGATTTCTCTCAAGGACAAGAGTGCACACGCTGAGGTAAAAATCAGCATGAATGCTTTTTTATAGATATATAACTGCATGCTGCAGAGGATCTAATCAAATTCTAAGGTTCTGTTGTGTGTGTGTGTGTGTGCATATAGACACATTTTTTGTGTGTGTGCCCTCAGTCTGTGGGTGTAATGAGTTTGTTTTCTGAAAGGCCTGTGGTGATAAGAGTGCTGTGCCGGAAAGTAGCTTTGGTATCATTGGGAGTGTTAGCTCTGGGGCACAGGGTTGCCATACAGTTGCATCACACATCACAAATGACAAGCCCTGAATTCTCCATGGGACAGTGTAATCCAAACCGGTACATCACTGTCACTGGGCACGGAAAAACAGTCATTGTATAAAAAGCAGACAGTGCACAGTTTCCATGCTTTAAATGACTGTAGGACATCTTTGCATCATTGCACATCTTGCTGTTCTTAAGGTTAGTGTGCTTTTTTTTTGGCCTTAATTATGTAAATGAATGACAAAGTGGTGTTAAACGCGATAATCCGATTCCCGTGCCCACCAACCACGAAGAACAAGAAATGTATGGTTGGTTTCTGTGCGAAGGGTTTGCATGCCTTAGACTTTCTGTGCGGAGCTTGCAAGCTGTCGCTCTGCGTGTGTGGGCTCTCTGTGGGTACTCTGGCTTCCTCCAAAGACATGCATGTTAGGTTAATCGGTGATTCTAAAATTGTCTGCAGGCGTGAACGCGATCGTAAATATTTAGTCTCTTGCAGCCTGTCCAGCCTGCACCCCACCTTCCTCGTGTCGCTCGTGTTGGAATTCTTTAAGCAATTTGTCGAGCTTCATTGAAGCACAATCACTATTCTTCACAGGTTTGTGTAACCTTTTTTTTTAAATTTCAGAAAAGTTGACCAAGACTCGCCTAACAACCGAGTTAGCATTGGTTTTCCTATCATTACAACACCAAAAACTTGCATTATTTTTACACCACATTTCCACACAGGATTAAGCACATCACCACACTCGACTTTGTCTGACAGAGTCTCCTTTCACAGCCGCCACAACTGAATGACATGATGTGTACAGCTGCCACCCGTGTGTCACTGCCGATATCAATGCGCCCTTTGTCTGCATGTCCTAGCTGTCTACTTGTGGAAGGCTGGAGTTGACTTATGAGGGCTTTCATTTGTTTTAAACCCGGTTTGTGTTGTTCTCCGCAGTTACATGAAGCTGTTCTCTTTGTCCTGAAAAAAGGCACCTGCCATCTTAACATCCCTATCACTTGTACGCATGCATCTGCAGTGAGTGTGCACAGAAATAACCACAAATATACAACCTAATATACACGACCTAAATTCTCCAAATTTGCCTTTCTCCTTCACATGCACACACTCCCACACACCTATCACCACTTTATTGTGAGCTATAGGGCTAAATGAGGACTATCCTTCTTCATGCCGGCCCATGCGGAGGTGTCATTTGTGATGCCAAGGCTAAAATCAATGTGAGCATTACACAAACTGCCTGATGAAGTAGAGGAGGGTCTGTACCCCCCTGAAAAAAAAATGCTCATTTACCAGTAAAATCAAGATGCCCAAAAAGGAGGAGGAGGAGGGCAGCATCCTAAAATATTCCTTTTCATTTGGTGTATAAGCGCATAAAAAAACATACTAAGATCTCCCACTCGCCAGTCCGAGCCTCAGCTTCAGTATGAAAGGCTTTCCGTGCAGATTTCCGGAGCCAGTGATACACAGCCTACTGTAAATATCCAAACCACCTGCCAAGAACACTGGGTCTGTTTGATTCACTCCAAACATAAGCTCAGTTGTCTGCTCTCCCTCATGACACATCCTCATCACGGTTCAGGTCTTTATTTGATCCAATTAACCCCTTTAAAATCCCGAGATCCACTTTTTATTAGCGTTCAAAGCTACAAGGAAGAAAGTGCGCCCACCTGTAACTACTAGAAGGATATAGGGTGCGCCAAGCAGTTTTAGAGCTTAAATCTAACCAAGCAAACAATGCGTAACATACAAGTAAAATTAAGCCCACAGAGTCTCCTGTTAGTGATGTGGGTGGGTAACTGGGTGGAAGTCATCACACAGACTGTTTTGGCTCTTTCAAAGAAGAAACGCTTCTGTGTTTTTGCCAGATCTGTGCTGCCACCATGAAATGACTTGATAATGGCCTACTGAGCCTACTAGTCTGAGGATACTGCCTACGGGCAATATCTATATGGCAGGGATAAGAATTGATAATGGCATTTTAATGAGCTGATAACATTCCAACCAGGTGCTCAGTTCAGCTTGAGACTTTCGTCTTGCACTAAATGACTGATAGCGCCACTTCACTCCCAAAAGCAAAATTCATCACACAACACATTCATCGTCTTACACAGCAGCACATCGGCGAGGTGTTTTATCTGACCCATTTCTTAACAAGGTAATAATAGACAAAGAAATAGGCAGCGCTGCAGCACTGCACGGCGGTTTGTGTGTGATTTATTCCACTCTCTGCAGCACCTATTCAGTGTGCTGCGCTCTCAAAAAAAGCTCTCCCTCTACTCTGCCGGTGCCGGAGCTGCTTCTCTGCCTGCAAGTATCTCCACCACTGTTGCTGCTTAATTAACACCTTTAAAGCTCCAGCATCCACTTTCTTTGACTGTAGTCGCTGGGATACCTGCCATCGTCAAACTCCAGTCCCTCTGTGCGGTGTTTAATGTATGCTGTCGGCCCTAAGCCTCAAACCCCCCACCCCACGTGTGAGCGCTGTGTGTTCTGTTACTGTATGCATTATATTTACAATCTAATATGCAGAATGTTCCCAAAGCCACTAGTGAGAGACATTATAAAGGGTGTTTTAAGAAAAGTTACTATTTTCTGCCCTTCTCTCATACCTAGTATGTCATTCAAACTTTGAAGACAAAAGCTTTAATCACTTTTGAAAAGTTTCCAAGGTTGTTTAACAGCCAGACTTGGTGCTCTCACGGCATAAACCTCTTTCACTTTTATGGAATCTAAAGCTACAAATCTGACCTTGTTTGGTGGCATTATCGGCTATTATAGTCAAGGTAAACTGAAGCAGCTATGCTCAGAAGCCAGGCTGACCTGTAGAAATTGAGTGAGCGTTTTGGGACTCAAAGCATGACTGACTTTACCTTTGAAAACATCCACTGGGAGCAAATGAAAGTCACACTGATGCTATTTAGAAATAACTTGCTGATTGATTGAAAAGCAAACCGATCACAATCTAGTAGCAAAGCTGCCTTCTCCGTTTTCCCATTCACCTGTAGAGACCTGTTGGCCCGGGCTTTCTAAGTGGGTCATTATGATGGCCTGTAACCACACACCAGTGTCACCATCACCCCCCCCTCCCCCGCCCCCCGTTTCAGCATCAGCTTCCCTCTTTAGTGTGACCCCATTATGATGTGTTGGTGTGCACAGTTTCTTTGCATGCAGTGAAGTGGGCAGTTCACGACAGCATCAAATTAGAAAGCTCGCATCACACCTGAAGCCAAGGCAGAGATGAACGATTGGAGGTAGTTTCTCCATTTACATGAAAGTGTATGTTCGTGAGAGGGGAGGCAGACGAGTGCGTAAATTCCAGCGTTGCCGTCTTTAGTCACAAAGGGCTGTGAAGATAGACCACAGTGGGGTGGGGGTGGGGGGGTTCTGCTGAGGTGCTGATGCCAGGGCTTTTAAAGGCTCAGCCCAGGCTGTTCTGTTAAGGCACCTGGGAGAACACCTGCCACGGCCATTAGCGAGCAGGGAAGCGTAGAAGAATGAATGCGTAGGCAATCAGTAGAGAAAAAGGAGTGAGAAGAAGGGAGAGGAAACACACAAGGAGAGCCAGGGATAAAGAGGTGGGCAGGAGCCAGAGAATGAAAGACCGCAAAGATAACGGGAAGAAAACGAATGAGGAAACAGAAGCAGAGACCAAGAGAACAACTCTGAAAATCACACATACAGAGCTGAGATGAAGACAAATGGGAACGAGACGGGGAGTGAACATGAGAGAGGGTGTGAGGGAGGTGACAAGCTTTCACTGTGCTCCGGCTCTCTGGGTGCTTCTCTAGTGAGATTCTGTATCTCTAAGGACTCACACAAAATAGTTTTGTCAGTGTAGAGTAACCACACAGGTAATGCCCATGGAGAGCTTTCAAAGTGTGCAGAGATGATTTCTCTGCCAGACCACACCCTCCATTGTTTTTATAGTAGGGAAGCAGACTTGGGTGCATTCCCTTGTGATTTTCAATGGATGAATAAGCAATTGGAATAATTCCCTTATTGCTCTGTAAGAAAAATAATCTGACAACTGCACTGAACCATCGGATCCCATGAGTTTTATCTAAAATGTGAATATGACTCAAGTGTTATGTTATGTCATGTTAGTAGTTTCCATTTGTTATTTTGCACACTTGGCAATATATTGCGTTGTGCAATGTAAAGAGGGTTTTTCCTTAAGGGAAAGGATCAGACTGGATCTTACATCCATACATTAGCTGACTGGCATCACCAGACACTTTCATGTTTCAACATCAGTCATCGTTTGTTTGTTTATTTGCTGCAATTTTACAGTATATTCAATCATAATTATGCAGGTGAGCACAGGTGGGCTTTTCAAAGTGATTCTTCTCAATAATGGCTCCTGTTGACCACAGATTGGATAGACTGTATATTAAAGATGGACTTAGCCACATGACATTTGTCTTCTTCATTTTTTTGAAACGTCATTCTTTGAGAGGTTTGAGTGCTAATTCTTCAGCTAATGCTAGCTAGCGTGGTTAGCGAGGTACATCCATATAATGTATGGGTGCACAGCACAGACAACTGCTAATTAGTACTACATATATACCGTCATTTAACTCACCAAAATGCGAGCACAGACTTCTTAGTGCTAATAACTGCACATTAAGCAACATTATTTGGATGAAATGCTATAGAGGCAAAACAACACAAAGCATGCTACTGTATTCTTCACACAAATGCACACTATCACCCACCCAGGTACCTCACAGTGGGACCGCTCAGGCATCCTACTCGGGTAACATTGCATGCCGCTGCATATTCTTAGAGTGTGGAGTCTCTACTCTCCCCTGCTTCTATTTTCTTTTTCAACCTTACTCTTCGTCCTGTTTTTTTTGTGCAATGGAGCACTCGTATTAGCGCTGGTGGTGGGTGTGATTGCAAACCTCCCACACGCCCCTGTCCAAGCAACCCCCACTAACAGAGCTCTCTGCCTCTTTGATACGCTGGTCGACCTGATCTCCGACGCAATCAAGGTGGTGGGAGGTATGTGTGTGCACGCACGGTGGGGGGGGGGATAAAACAGAGGAGTGGGAGAGTGGTGGAAACAGCAGAGGTATAGAATAGGCTCAAGTGTTTGATGGGTGGGAGTGGGAAAGGAGAGCTGAAGCAACAACTCTTGTTTCTGTCGTCTGTTTTTGTCTCTGTCTCTTTCATTTATATTTCTTTGTATTGGGATGCAGTTCTGCCATATGTGCTAAGAAATAAGAGGAACTTTTGATGGGCAAACTTTTCACATCTGAGATGGGAATGAATCCTCACCAGTCCTCGGCTTTCTTTATCCTTCTTCCTTTTCTCTTACCTTCTTTTGTAGTTTCAAAGTAATAGAAAATAACAGAAGCGGAGCCCTGTTTAGATAGATCTTTCTTTCTTCCACATGCTGCAAGGTACTAACAGGAGATAGAATATTGATTTGTCTCCCGCTAACATATTTGTACCACAGAGCCAGAGAATAACACCAAATTTTTGGATGGATTGCCCTTTTCTTTTGATTTTTTTTCCCCGCACACTACTCCTTAAAGCCCACACCTCACATTTATACGCATAATCGCATAATTACTTGATATGTTTGCACTTGACGTCTCTCTTCTCTCCTTGTTTCATTTTTTTCAAACATTTTTTTTTCACATGCACGTGCAGGTGTGCAGTTATATAGCAAGGTCAAAGCATCAGAGGCTCCAGCATTAGTCTTTTGTGATAAGATGGTGAAGAATGTAACTCGTATCAGCCAGTGAGCTGCTACGAGGTCACAGGTGGAGCACCGCAAGATCTGCACATCCAGCAAAGACGAAGAGGTTTTTTTTTTCTTATTTAAATGGTAAATCTTAAAGTTCTACATTTTCAGATAGTTACGGCTAGAGACACTGTTTGAGAAGGCTCTATATATGATCAACTTGTAAATAACATTATTACATTTAAGATTTAAGTGGCATTATTTTTCCAAATACTGGTGTTGTGTTGCTATAACACTTATTTGCAGTACATCACCCATCATCTATATCTATCTATAAGCAGAACATAAATATGGGACTGATTTTATGTTCATGTACAGTATAATTAAGGGACTACAGTAGGTCAGCCATCCACTGTCTAAAAAAATAAATGTATTGCTGTACTCATTAGCCCAGCACTGACAACACCTATAAAGTATATCATGAAAATTTGTTATGCTAGATGTTGCATATTTGCATGCCTTATAGTTTACCTGCACATGTCAGTAACATGTACTTGGAAAAGAACATAAAATTGCATCCTGGGAATAAAGGGAAAATTCACATGGAATCTGATTTAGTCCCTAAATACGGGAAACTTTACTGTGATGTACTCTATTTGTCACTCATGAGACTGAAAAAAGTCAAAAAGCTGATTATGATTCACATTTGACTTAGAAACGTTGGCCACTTTATGCGAACACTGTGACTGGACTCAGCAAAGCACTTCAGACAAATGATGAATGAAAAAATAGTGAAAGAAAAAAACTGTCAGACTTACTTTCACTATGTGGAATAAATGTGCTCATTTCTGGAGCCCAGTGTTTTTTTTTTTTTATATATATATTTACTTTTTTTTTTTTTTTTTTTTTTTTTCTTTGACCTGGAAAACTCTCCCAATTTCCAGTTTTTTTTTCTATA
>VOQJ01022094.1:0-11739 GCA_015052665.1 Apistogramma diplotaenia | reverse complement strand
TGGTGGTTCTCTTTTCCTCCTTCCTGGCACCTCCATCTCTGCTCTGCACATGTCCAAACCAGCTCAGCCTTGCCTCTCTAAATCTATATCCAAGCTGTTCAACCTGAGGTATCTCTCTCATGTGACAGAGCTAAATTTCAATTATGAAAATGTTCTGCAAAAAAACCCAAAAAACCCTGACATACACCCACACACAAAATATGTATGCAGGTCCCCGATGATATACACTGCTCAAAAAAAAATTTAAGGACTTTGAAAACACATCAGGTCTCGGTGGGGGAAAAAAAATCATGTTGGATGTTGACACAGGTAGTAACGTGCAACTCAGAATGGTACTCACTAGTTTGTGCAGCCTCCACCTGCATGCACTGTATGCATGCCTGCGTTGCTGAGCACCTGGACAGTCTGAGGTGCAAACTGGTGGTGTCAGATGGACGTAAACATAATGTCCCAGAGGTGTGCTATTGACTACCTGTGCAACCTCTGTAGGGTCCAGCTATTGTCTCATGCTACCAGTAATGACACTGATCCTAGCCAAATGCAAAACTAGAGATAAAACAGTCAGAAAATGATGAGAAGGGACAAATGTCAGTGGTCTCCACCTGTTAAACCAGGCATGTCAAACTCGCGGCCCGTCTCCGGCCACGCCCCCTACTTCCGGCCGAGGATTGGCGTTAAAAATATAGTATAAATAGACCATTTAAGTTACTTTTTTGACATTCCACCTTCTCCTCCAGTTAAGAGGGTTGAGCGAAATGTCAAAAAAGTAACTTAAAGGGCCTATTTGTACCATATTTTTAACGCCAATTCTCGGCCGGAATTAGGGGGCGTGGCCGGAAGCGGTCCGCGAGTTTGACATGCCTGTCCTGTTTTGGGGGTTGTCTCATTGTTGCCCCTCCAGTGCACCTGTTCTTAATTTCACTAACACCAAAGCAGCTGAAACTGATTAACTGCTAGCAGATCACTATCCCAGAGGATTTACTTAAGGAAATTTCCTTGACATATGAAACTGTGACACCAGCGTCACTGTGGGTTCTTAACCAACATTTTTTAAAAAAATGACACTGAAGAGAATAATTGAGATCAAGGTGACTTTCCACTCCACATGATTTTTACAAGCTTCTACTGGAATGACAGTTATCTATACAAACGTGCTCTGACCTTGTAGGCTATTTGTCCTGATTTACTATGACAGAAGCAATAGAATTACCAGGACTGTTTTATTTGATGCTAAACATATAAAATAAATAAGGAGATAAGATGATGCAAAAAACTGGTCTAAAGTATCAGCAACTAGTTTCTTGTCTCATTTGACATCTGTAATACAGGCCAAAAGAGCTGAATCTTACCCAAACTTTATACGTGCTTAGAAGGACTATAGGACTATCTGCTTTAGTAATAAAGGGATACAGGCTCATCCCTCACATAAATCTTCCTCACTAGACTCCGTTTGACTCATACTTATCTATTCCTCAGTGGTAGCGCACAATTACCCCTTGAAAAATGCTGCATAAGGCATCACTCGCCTTCCTTATCAAAGGCACCGCAGCTGTGCAGACAGATAAAGAGCCAAAATAATAAAATAAGTGTCTTTTCACACACGCTGAATTGGCCAGATGAACTTCTTGCTGAATTTTTGACCTATGTGTTGTACAATATCAAGGCAAGACACTTGCTGATAGGGATAGTAGATAAATAAATATATAAATAGCCACAAATTGGGTTGAAATTATTCATCAGTTATTACAGACTTTGGTTCAGGCATACCCTGATGCATTTGATGTTATAAAGTTGTTTATTTACACACACAACATGTCTGGATCACTCAACTGTGTAGTACAACAACAAAGCATCTTGTAATTCTTCTGAGAAACCAAATCTACAGTATGTTGTTACCTCGATCTATCTTCTATAAACTGTACATCTGAGACTGCTGGACACAACCATCAGCAGATGGGCACACTGTGGTCATAAAGAGATGGGCATGGTCAGCAACAAAGTTAGGTAGAATGTGCTGAGTTGGTACTAAGGGGTCCCACCGAGGCTTGAACTGTTGATACAAGGCAGGATGGATCCGTGGATTTATGTCGTTTTCTCCGAATTCTGGCCCTACCATCCAAATGTCACAGCAGAAATTGAGACTCATCAGTCCAGTCAACGTTTTTGCAGTTTTCTGTGTGAATCGATTCCTCGGTTTCCTGTTTTTAGCTGACAGGAGTGTCACGCGATGTTGTGCACTCAGAGATGCTCTTCTGCATACCTTTGTTGAAAGAAGTGGATAAGTTACTTGTGGCCATTCTCCTCTGACCTCTGACATCAACTGGATCATCTTCTGTAAACTCTAGAGCTCGAGAACTCTTCTACTTACTCTGAAGACATTCTGTTGTTATCTGTCTTGCTGAAGGCCGTCCCTGAAGAGTTGTTGTATGGATGTTGTTTTAAAACATGTGTGCGCCTTTCAGCATTGATGGTGCCTTTCCAGATGGACAAGCTGCCACTTCCATAGACACTGATGCACCTCCATACCATCACAGATACAGGCTTTTGAACTGAGTGCTGTTAACAAGCCAGATGGCCCCACTCTTCTTTAGTCCAGTGGATGTGACCTCCGTGTTTTCCAAAAATTATTTCAAATTTAAATTCATCTGACCTCAGAACAGTTTTCCACTTTGCCTGAGTCCATTTTGAATGATCGTTGGCCCAGAGAAGATGTGGTGTTTCTGGATCATGCTGACATGCGGCTTCTTCTTTGCATGATAGAGCTTTAACCTGCAATTTTGGATGCCACAGTGAACTGTGTTCACAGACAGTGATTTCTGGAAGTTTTCCCAAGGCCATGCAGGGATTTCCATGTCTGCTTTTAATGCTGTTCCATTACAAACAGGCATGATTCTGTATTGTATGACAGATCACTGACATGCAATATTGATTTTCAGCCTTGCTTCTTGCACACAGCGGGATTTCTACAGATCACATTCCAGACACCTTTTGATGTCTGAAATGTGATCTTGATCTTTTGATGATAAAATGTACTATTGATGATGAGATATTCCGTCTTCACTATTTTACACTGAGGAACATTATTCTGAAATTGTTCCACACCATCGACACACTCGTGTGGAGACTGGTGAACATCTGCCCATTTTTACTTCTGAGAAACGATGCCTTTTTAAACTCATGTCATGTTACTGACCTTTTGCCAACCCAATCAGTTGCTTCTGGCTGTTTCATTTTAGTTTTGGTAAAATGGTAAAAAGATTTCTCACTTCAGCACGGTTGATATGTTTTCTGTGTTTTATTGTGAATAAAAACGAGCTCGTGACATCTGAAAATCTTTGCATTCTGTTTTTATTAACATTTTACACAGTGTCACTTTCAAAAAAAAAAAAGAAGAAAAAAAGGTTGTAGGTTAAAAAAATCTCCTCCTGCGGCATCGTTCTGTGAGTAAAATGTATAAAAACATAACCTGCACATTTGCTTGTTAGACCTGGTAGTTGAATGAGAGGAAAAATCCCGACTTTCTGAAAGTGTCCGTGTCCGAAGAGTGTTTTAGAATCTTTTCCCCTGTAACCCTTCATGTCTGCATGAAGAGTGTTGCTCTTGACTTGCCTTAAGGATTTGCATCTTGACTTAAGACTCAAACTTCACTGACATGTTTGAGTCCGTGATTTGGACCTGTTCTGAGCTTTACTTGGAGAGCTCTGCACTTAGCTAAAAGTTCAGTTTAAAATCAATAAAGAGCATTTCAGTTTGGCAAAAAAGGCTTGTTTTTGATAAAGGAAAGAAGACTGTTGCTGGTTTCCAATACCCACTACTGTTTCCCTTTTGACTTTTTCTATCACATGCTTAGTTTTAGTTCCCCAGAGTGGAGAAAAAACTTGAGGGGAAGTGAAGTGGGGGCTTCAGGTTTGTTGCTTACAAAATGTTATTGTGAGGATGAGGATTATGTCAGTCTGTGCTCCGTGACCCCCAGCCCAGAGGCTGTAGCTCGTCGGTGCACGTTTACACGCCACGGCCTGCGTGAACGTTAACTGTACTGATCAGTGGCTATATTGCTAGCTATCGCAATTTGCAAAATATGTTATCAACTTCATCTGTGAATGGATTTAATTAACATTCTTGTAAATTATGTGAACTCTTTTTATATTGCTGTTTTTGATGCGAAACATTTTCTGCCTCGACTCTGCGAGTTTTTACAGATTTTATATGATTAGATAAAAAAAAGTCCGCTGCATAAATTGGATACATGGTGTTATTAGAGCACCAATTTCCTTTCAATCTTTTTCTACGCATAAACATTTGGGCTGCAAGAGTTTGTGTTCAATAGACACTCGTGGTTTTAATTAAATTTAGTTGATTATTGACAGATTATTTGATTTTTTTAAGAGTCTCATTTGCAGAGAAAGAAGTAGGAGCTTTTTAACTTCATTAGGAGACAACTGTTGCTGCAGCCTTTATGCAACACAAATGTGATTAAAAACCTCTGCTTCTATCGACCAGTGCAAAATTGCTTTGGATGACTAAAGGAAAAAGTTAGAGTCATATCAGAGTGGCAGTCAGATTTACACTTTTATTTTAATTACTTATATGATATAAGTCTACATGCTAAATAGTAAATATTGAATCTGATGAAAGTAAATTGAGATTGAGAAACCAAAAAGTTTCCTGTGATCTTTTTTTTAATTTTTATATTTTAAATCAGCTACTGGAAAACCCAAGACAAAGTAGTTCCAGTTGAGTAGATAAAACTAAATGATCTCATACCTTCTTCTGAGAAAGTCTTTATCCATTATTGAGGCTGGACCAGGTTCTTGGAAAAAAACATTTTTAATGGTTTAATTTAAAGATGTTTTGCTGTAGATCTCCCCCCAAATGCATTTAGGAATGGCAGCAGGCACATGTGTTGACATAATGTTTTTATATCATTGCTTAGTCATAGTTTGAGGCTGGTGAAGAGGTAAGATGAATGCAGAAATCTTCCATAATAATATAATATAGAATGTAATTTCTCATATGCAGTTCTTCCTGCCCGAAGGACATTATCCACCTCACATTTCTTAAGAAAATTCTCCCTATTATTTCCCCCTGGCTTCTTTCTATTATCACTCTCTATCATCTGGCTACCTACCGCATTGCTTTAAAACAGCCAGAACAAAAACCCTGCCCAGATCCCACTGTTTCAGAAAATTGCAGGCCCATTTCCAAACTACCATTCAGTTCTAAAAATCCTTGATAAAGTTACAGTATTGCTCATCAGCTACTTGGATTGGAAAATTCCCATCTGGTTCTCAACAGTGTCACAGCACAGAAACATTACTGAAAGTTACTAATAATCTTCCTATGGCTCAGATGAAGGTGACTGTTCCATTTTAATTCTGCTTTGTTTATCTACAGCATGACTTTTTTACTGACAGATTCCTGAACCGGGTCAGTATCTGTGGCACAGCTCTCACATGGTTCTTATCATACTTGTGTCACAGACACTTCTGTATGACCTCATCAATGCCTCCCATATGTGGGATCCCCCAGGGTTCATTCCTCGGTCCAATTTTGTTTTCATTATATATGGTGGGGGGGAATAATTATTTAATCCTTTACTTACAAAGAAATAATCAGTCTCTAATTTTTCATTTTAATAGAGAGACACACCAAGCTTCTTGCTGATGATCTTGCAGCCCATTCCAGCCTTCTGCGGGTCTACAGTCTTGTCCCTGACATCCTTTGGCTGCTCTTTGGTCTCTTTTGCCCATGGTGGTGAACAGGGTGGAATGGAAAAAAAAAATGGTTCTGTGGACACGTGGATAAGGAGTATCTACAATTGCGTGATTGATTGTAATCTATGCGCAACATGTGCACACAGGCAATCTGTGAGGATTGGCTCTGTGCCCAGAATTCTGACTGGGTTGTAGGGGATCAAATACTTCATCAATGACATGCAAATCAGTGTATAACTTTTATTGTTATGTGGTTTTTCTGGATTTTTGGTTTAATTTTTTTTCTCTCCATTAAAATGAAACTACCAAGAAAATTCGAGACTGTTCATTTCTTTGTAATCAGTGAAACGAACAGTCGCAGCAGGAGCTCAAATAATTGTTTCCCCCACTGTGTGCTGCTCCTGGGCCATCGACTTAATAGTTTCAAAGCCATCTCATACCATTGCTATGATCATGACACGCTGCTGTACTTATCTATTAAGCCTAACAGCATCAACAGTTTCTCCCATCTGAGTGGATACTTCACTGCCATTAATAACTGAATGTCTTTAAGTTTTGTAACTGTGTTTAACAAAATCTTTACAAATAAGTTATTATTATAATCGTTGCAGCAGGAAGCAAACTTAATACCAAGTAGGTAAATCAAAGCTCGTAAGAGGGGAATACTCTAACATCAAAAGCAAGGGACACTTCAAGCCAGAGGCTTCATTTATTTTTGTGTTGCTACAGAGCTTTCCTGGTGTCGTAGGGACAGAACGGCGCATTAATGCAGTCAGAGGAGGTTTTGAATAACTCTCTGTAGAGCTCTTGGATCAGCAGGAGAACTAAGAACGTGTGTGGTGGTGCATACGGAGCACGGGAACACGCTGACTTTGAATGGCAGACCACTTTGTTTCTCTGACAGAGGAAGTTTCGTCCTCCAGATGCTTCCACACCAGGTCATCTGAGTTACTGCTAAATATCCTCAAGTGCCTAGCTTGAAAAAAGTGCTATGCTGGCACACGGCTGTACATTACAGTTGATGTAATGGATTATTATCACCTTGCCGCACAGTGGCACAGAACACAGTGCTCTGCAGCACTCTGCTCAGAGTGCCGCAGCAAAACTTTAAATGCGAGCAGAACAAACAGACAACTAATTGCAAAATCACTGATGCCTCTGTTTGAAAATAGGTTTTATGTTTTAGTAATGAAAGACATGGCCTTAAGTGGATTATGGTTCCGAACATTTAATCACCAGCAGGGCCAGCACTCTGCCTGAGTAATACAAGCTCGACTTTACAAACTATTTCGGCATCCTGGTTTAAGTGAGCACTGGGTTACAGGGGCCATCTCAGCAGCTGCCTGCAGGGTATGAGGCGGTCAACAGTTTATGCTGCCATGCTGCTGTGACAGTAAACTTTACACAGTCAATAGGAGCGAATGCTTAAGGGGCAGGAAAAGTTTTTTCCTTATAAGCTGTGAACCCAAAATGAAGGGAAGAGGAGCGAAAGACTTAAACAGGGGTTAAATATGTTGTTGAGCTTTGTACACCTGTGTGTTTTAATGCTGAGTAACACGAGAACCCCTTTAGAATTACATGTTTTTTCTGCTTTAATTAAACAAAAGTGTAAACTAATCCCCATGGTGCCATGCTCTTTGGCAATCACATTATTGGTGCAAAAACACTCTTTTATGCCTGACAAACTGGTTTTGTTCACATTTTCTTGAATTCAAATAAAGAGTCTTTTTGTGCTGCTGGTAACAAAGTGCCTAAAGATGCAATTTAAAATGGGCTCTTTGCTAAGTTGTCTATTACGTGCAGACAACACTGGTTCATCCCTTGGGTTAGGTGCCATTTCTATGCTCGAATGATTCCTAGGCCAGTGTTAAGAGAGACTTTCTGAAAACAGGAAAGTCAGCCTCCTTGGAAGCACAATATAAAGAAATGTGGGGCGGCTTAAGACTTTTAGACAGCACTACATTTTAAGACATTAGAGAGAAAAGCCAAGTCCCCAAGTTATCACATAGGTTGTTGCCAGTGTAGAAAAACCTTTCTAAAAACTTCTGAACCATTATTACATTTTTCCATGCGTTATGAAGCTATCATATTGATAGCGTCATCCACTTTTGTGGTTTTTAAAGTGGCTTCCCATTCGCTAGAGAATCCAATTTAAGATTTTATCGATCACTTTTGAATCACTATATGGTATGGCTCCACTTTATATCTCAGAACTCTTAACCCCTTATAAAGCACTCAGACCCCTCAGATGAGAGAATCAATTACATAGGTTCCACAGTCCAAGCTAAAATTAAAGAAGGGGGGGGGGGTGTGCATGTACTGTTTTAGCTGCTATCCTGTGGAATAAGCATCAAATCAAATCAAAGATTCCAGGAAGCAGGCAGATACTCTCGGAGAGCAGAACAGGATTGTAGGAGGTCCTGTATCTGCTCCTTTGTGCAAAGAGGAACAGGACAAGCACTGCCAGAGCCCTACAAAATGATGTTGTGAATGTCTCTGATCAAACAATCCGAAACAGGCTTCATGAAGGTGACCTGACGTCTTCTAGTGGGCCTTGTACTCACAATCTAGCACCAGCCCGACTGGTATTTTCCATAGAATACCAAAACGGGCAGGTCCACCAGTGTGCTTTTCACACGAGAGCAGGTTCACTCTGAGCAAATGGGACAGATGTGAAAGGGTCTGGAGAAGCTGTGGAGAACATTATGCTGCCTGTAACATCATTCAGCACGACCAGTTCGGTGGTGGGTCAGTGATGGTCTGAGGAGGCAAATCCATAAAGGTCCTCTACATGTTAGACAACAACAACCTGTCTGCCATTAGGTATCAGGGTGAAATCCAGGACCCCATCCGCTGTCTCCCGGACGTTTTCAGACATGCACACAAGCTTGTGGAGACCATTCAAACTACTGAGTACCATTTTGAGTTTCTGCAATGAAACTTCAGTAAAATGAACTAGCCTGAATGTGTGTATATGAATAAAAGTGGCAGATTAGCTTTTGCATAATGGATGTCTTCACTAATGGCCTCTTATGTGCCTTGTTTCTGTTTTTCTCACTTCATGCATTTTTTTTGGTTTGAAGTTTTTTTTGTGTGTGAGAGAAGCACACTGTATCTCTGGTACAATCCCAGCTATGCTATCACAGCTGGTAAAGTGGAAAACGCCCGTAGAATAAATCACAACTCTTCTACGTGGCTTGCAGTAATTTTGTTTGAATATTTGTATGTCACGTCATCTCTCACAAAAGATTATGCAAACAGATCTTTTTATAACCACACTTATGATGTCTCTGGTGTCTAATGTGATGCAAAGACTTGCATTAAATCTATTCTCCTCTCATCTTGTATGCAATCACGAGCTCTGAGTTGTTTTTAAGAAAAGGATTAAAGGTCACAAGTAAATCATAAAGGAAATTTTATTGACATTTTGAATTAGAAAGTTGTTCTGCATTTAATTCATTACAGTACAAACCAGGAACAAAAATCAAAGGCTGCACACTGCAGCTGAAGGACAGTAAAAAATTAAAACAGCTTCTCCAGTAGTACAGTGAGGTGCTGAAGAGGGAAAAAAGCTGGGAAAGAAAATAAGAAGAAAAAAAGAACAGCAGAGGAAAAATGGGGAAGGAAATAAAAATTAAATTATCAAAAACGTAAGCCTTCATAGAAGGAGAGCTTTTAGATTTCCTGCAGCTGATGCTGCAAAGGAGTGGCTCATAGAAGAAAAATATCCTAAAACAGAAGGCAAACAATCATATGGATTATTTCCACATTTGATTCTCCCGGCACCAAACACAACTGTGGCTTAATCTCCCGTCTTACAAGGTGTTTCCAAGATCTGGTGCGAAGCCAGGTACTTAAGTGTCGCTTCAGCATGCTTCATTCTTACAACTCAACAGAAGACAATGTAGTCAAACCGAAACTGTCGATGCTCAAATCTCAATGAACGCATAAATCGTGGATAAACAGTGAGAGCTGAAACAGCCGCGGGCCAGATGAATCTCCAGGAGATCGGAGAACACCGCTCGCTGAAAAGGCAGAAGTCGTCACGGCCGGAAGAAAGCGACGTCCTTTTTTAAGAATTGGGAGGCGGGAACGTCTTGGAGGTGGCGAGCATGGCTCGCACTTTGGCCATCAGATCCTGCATGAAGAAGAGACAGGAAAACAAAGCAGGAGATGAGTGTTAATGTCCAGATCTCTCTTCGAGCTCAATATCGCAACTGGCGTGACGAGAAGTATGTTACGCCTCAGTGGGTATATGAATAATACAACTAGCAGTCATTCGGTTGGACCGAAACACATCTACTAATTCCTCCCCAAGTAGAACCGATCAAAAATTACGTACTGCACTGAAAGGGGACGAAACAAAACACTATTTTGAAATGCCTAGTAAAAAGGAATAAAGTAGATCTGGTAACACTTTTCTTGTCACAGTGCATTACTGCTCCTTAAACACGAATAATTTCAGCTGTAATTCTTCAGCAAACTATTCCCTGAGGTGTGAACGAGCTGCTTGTAATGGGGTTTCCGCTGAGAATCAGCCATGCAGGTTACAGACACGCGAGTTCACCCGTTTGTTTTAGCACAGTTATGTTTGTGGGATGAATGAAGGCAGTGCTTTCCATTCCAAAAAAAATAGCAAGCAAAATGTTGCACCAGCATAAAGTTTTGCTGCTCTGCTGCACACTTTAAACAGAATACAGACTCTCCTTAAAGGTAATTAAGAACCATGTAGATTAACCCAACCCATACATATCCCCATCAACGGCTCTGTAAACAGGTCATATAATTAATACGTTGCGACAAGAGTGCACAGAGAAGCAGGGAGAGAGTCAGAAATGCAGTGCAAGAAAGTGCCAAACAGCAGTTTTTCATTTCCCTTTTCCCTTCCTTCACTCTTCAGGTGGAAATGTAAACTTTGCACACCAGGGGGGCAAATGCTTACGCTGCAGAATAGGAAGTGTTAATTTGCATCGCATTGTACGAGTGATTCATGCACGCATGGACAAATATCCACCCTCGAGCTCTCCTGACAGATGAGACAAATTAACAGCTGTAATCACTGGGGGAAGGAGCCGTCATATCACATCACTCACGAGGCTGTTTCTCTCAAAACCCTCATGTGTCTGGATATACACAGACAACACATGCACACACACACACACGCACGCACAACTCAGAAAATATGACAATACTCCAAATTACTATCAAGTGACTTGACATTTGATCATATTACAGCAACTCTGGTCAACTACAAGTGTCCTGTCGAACTAATCTCTCTTCACAACAGGCTACATTTCACAGTTGTCACATGAGACAGCAACATCACATAACTGGGAAAAAAAAAACCCAAAAAAGAAAAACAAAAAAAGTAGTTTATTCATGAGTAAACAATCGATATATTCATCTATTTTCTTAACTACTTTTCCAGTTCAGGGTCGCAGAAGGGGCTGAAGCCTATCCCAGACACAATCAATACGGTATTAACCGAAACATTCCCTGTGCCATCCACATTCTGGAAAAATTAATTATAATGATCTGAGAAGAGTTAATCCAAAAACCACCAGACTGCTCAGCCTCAGTGAGACAGCACTCTCTACACGGATCTGTCTTCACAACACTGTAAGTCAGCAGTGGCATATTTAAATCTGCTGTGCTAAATTTAACCTGCAGAAGTCGTCTAATTGGAATGTTTTCCTGTAACATTATTAATTAAAAGCGACACCTGATTTTTGAAGTGAAACCTTTTAATGTTTCACATATTTTACTCTTCAATGCTGGAGTTTTAGTTGAGTATGAGAATAAATCACTGGCCTACGTGTACATCTGTGATACTGAACAGGGACCGTTTAAACTAAAAAAAAAGTTTTATTCTGGTTATTTCACATGCATAACTTTAATGTTTATAATTTTTATCTGCTGGAATCGCTTTAATTGTGAGGGAATCAAAGGATGCTTCAACACCAAGGGTGCAGGTTTGTAGTCTCCAACGCGCCCCCACACACTGAGCACCAGAAGGTGAGCTATT
>VOQJ01022091.1:49406-60440 GCA_015052665.1 Apistogramma diplotaenia | reverse complement strand
TTTTGTCGAGCGTGTGTGTGTGTGTGTGTGCGTGTGTGTGTGTGTGTTGTGTGTGTGTGTGTGTGTGTGTGTGTGTGTGTGTGTGTGTGGTGTGTGTGTGTGTGTGCGTGTGTGTGCGCGTGTGTGCGCGTGTGTGTGCTGGAAGAAATCCATGGCCACATGCACCACTGTGACACTGTAAAAAGGAGGAGTCAAATGCTCCCGTTTTATTAGTTAAAAAACAGAGAAACCCGATACCTGCATAGAAAAAGACATGATAGAATTACCTAAAAAGATAATAAATCACAAAATGTTATGTTTTTGTATATATTAAAAAAAACCTCTCCTCTGTAATATTAAACACCTACTGTATAATAATCAAACTGCTTAAGGCAGTTCCATAAAGGGCAGCCATTTGTCTTTGTGCACAGTGGAAAGTTAAAAAATTCAGGAGGCAGGCCGGGGCCACAGAACTCCATTTTAAACCTTCTGAGAAATTTTCAGCGCAATTGATCATCGCACTTCATTTCACAAAGCACAAAGCCTGAAGCAGAGGGAGAGGACTGTTCAGTGGCAGGAGGAGGGAAGGAAATCAGAAACAGTAAACCTGTCCATCTGGGCACCGTCTGTGTGGGCTGGCGGTTGCTGCACTCTGACAGTGCGTCCACACTGCGAGCGGCTGATGTGTCGCTGTAATCTGACCTAGCGTGGGCGGTGCAACAGGGCCTGATTGCGTCTATGTTCTGCATTTGTGCTGCAAAGAATAGAACAGGCAAATGTTGCATGTTTTGCTGCTTCGCCGTGTGACTGACAGAGCTGACTGCATGCAGGAGCTAAATGAGAAGCACTAATGTGAAATAATAAACTGACAAAGAAAAACAAAGCTATTGGCATAGATTTGCATCTGCAAAACTGGTAGTTTATCATATGGAAATGTATGTAATACATCCCAGTAATGCAATGCATGTGCCATTTGTCATGTTAACCAGCTGAAATTTTGAAAATTTGACTTTAATATTACAGCAATCCCAATAATTGCACAAAACGTGATATATTAAACTGCTAAATGTAATGTACTGCACAAGCTCAGGCTGCTCTTGCACAACCACGTTACAGCACCATTACAGAGGCTTATTCTATATTTAAATTATATTTTAACCAAGTAATCCTTCTTCTCTTTTAATTATCTTCCTGTTCTAATTTGTTGTGTTTAACATGAAGCTCCTGTAAATCTGGCTTAATTTCTTCAAAGCCTGAACAGAGCTGGCAGTTTTTTTAATGTATATAAGATGATTCACTTCATCAGGATGGCATGGGCGTGTTTGTGGCTGTCACATTTGAGTGACAGCTCACATTTCGAATGTAGCTCCGCCCTGATTGGTGCACAGACAGGGGGGAAAAATGCATACAAAAAAATACAAGTATCCATTAATATCAAATTGCGTTAGATATTTTAATTGGTATCATTTGCTTTATCTGACTCTTTTTTATTTGGCAATTTATTGCTCATGATACATTTGGCCCTTATTTTGAAAGTCCACAGCAGAGGCTGTGGGCAGCACTCCAGTTCTGTGAGCATTTACACCTGAAAGTTTGGAAAACTAAGAGGAAACAGCTTCTTGTCTATAAAAGAGATGAAAGTTTGAAATCACAACAGTGTGCACAGTGTGGTTTTCCACACAGTGTCTGGAAATGCATTTTTGTGTTATCTTTGGTTCCTTTGGACTTATTCCATTCAGGTCTCCTCTCAGTTAAAGGGCAGCGGCCTGCTTGTGAGCCAGTTCACCGAGCTTTCTCTGATGGTTTGTGAATTATTCATTTAAACACGATTGACCGGGGGATTGAATTACGGGATTGATTGATCAGTGGGCTTGTAAAAAGGAATCCCAATGACCACTGAAACCTAAGTGTGACTTAAATGATTTGAGTGTGGAGCGGCATCGGCAGGCTAACATGCTTTGCCAGTGTAGGCTCTCTGCTTACAGTGCAGGACAACAACAATAAAAATCGTGTTTTTACGTCAACAGAACAAAAATGTTACATTCAATTTAACTGAAGAGAATAAAGATTAAAGCAGGAAATAACAAACATCCACTGTTCTCAGTTAGATGAGATCATTTTGTCTAAGCATCGATCTGAAACTCACAGTTCAGTTTAGCTTCAAGAAAATATTCACATTTGTTTCTTGCACTTGATCCACCCTGTTTATCCAGAATCAAACCTTATGCTGATTAAATTCCAAGATGTGACCAAAAAAAAAGGAGCAAACAGCCTCTCCCTGTTCTGCGCCACCAATCACCACCAGCCTCTCTTTATGTGTCATAAAGCAGCCTTTTTCCCATCAGCTCTTCAGCGCACTGCAAAGCCCCATAATGTCATGTAGTGTAAAGGCTTCCTGTTTGTTAGGATAATCATACAAATGTCCCAACTGTTATTGGAGTAATCAGTGTTATGATGCTGGATGACGAGCTCGTGCTAATGGCACCAATAGAACGTTCACCCAGAAATCAGATTTGCACAGAAACGTCTGTGAATTGCCTCTTGCCTTCAGCAGATTATTGCTGCTGTTGTTTCGGGCTCAGAATTGGATTCTCTCTCTCTGTCTCTCTATCTGTCCGTCTCGCCCATCAAAGCAAAGCAACAAATCTCTGTATCACTGATTTTTCATTACCGCCTGTCTTGCTTTATCCCTCAAGGTTCAGCCTTGTAGTTTTGTCCTTTTTTTTTTTCCTTTTTGTGCATTTTGTGTATTTCCACATAGTATGAAATGTTAGAAATGTCCTCCGTCTGTGCTGGAATAATCCCAGATTACAGATTGATATTCACCGCGGGCGTGTGATTGTGCGTGTACGCTTTCTCTTGTATGCTTTGATTTTCTTGTACTCTTTATGTAGGCAATCTTTTTCCCTGTAATTCCCTGTTTGCAATCACTGACCTGTGCACCTCCATAAACTGCAGTAAAATTCATTGATCAGGCCTCCATGCAACACTAATCTTGTATTTTCAGAAACCTCTGTTCACTCTTCATCACCCAGGGAGCCTGACCCAGATGCCAATTCCCATTTAGGGCAAAGGAATGAAAAGAAAGCAGCCTGTCGTTAGGGAATTCTGTGAGAATTATTAAAGAATAATCCTTCTTTTTCATGGCTGCTCCTCGTGCTTTTCAACGCCACTTATCACCCAGCATGTCACATATGGCATGCTGAGTGATAAGATATAAGACCCAGCTAAGCTGAAGCTGCGCCTGTTTGAAGTGTGAAGCTTTATAAACGTGCAGAAGTTACAGTATAGAAGCCAATTACTGTTCTTCCTGTGTCATGAGTGAGCATGTGTTTACTAAAACGATTAATCTAAATTGAAAATCAATCTGCGGGCGATTGTTTTTTTTTTTTTTTAATCATTTCTCGTCCTCATGCTGCTCTTTCAAAGCTTGATTTTATGGCAGCTGCGTTTGTGGCCTCCACCTCAAGACCGTCCCACTGGATTCATTTCCAAGCTTTCTGTGGATGTACATGTTTTAACGACCACAAAGATCTGTGGGCGCCAGGGGAGCGCGATGCGTGCTGCACGCCGCACTGTTTGAGCAATCCGAAAGGAAATAAAAGAGCAGCAAAAGGAGATCCACAGCATGCATGAGTCAGTCACGTTTAAATGTGTATTTTCTCAAGTCACTTGGCAAATATCTGCACTCGGTTTGGCATGCCCACTGTACCCTACTGGCTGCCAGCTGTCACTCAGGAAGACGGAAAGATGGAGGATCGAGGACGGGGAGGAGAGCGGGGAGAGATAAAGGGGGTGGCGATGATGTGAGGACACGAGCCCCGGGGCTCTCTTCCTCTCTTGTTTCTCATTTGTCTCTCTGATGATAACAAAAACACATAGCGGCTCAAAAGAAGAGCGGTCGACATCACAGAGAAAAGGAGAAAACAACGCTGAAGGAAAAGGAAGAGAAAGTGAGCGTGATATGGAAGGGAAATATGACTAACCATTTTTCATGTTGATAGCGAAGTTGCTAAATATGCAAGCCACAACACAGTGATTCCTAATACATTAGTCCAAATGAGTGCACCCTAGGGTTTCCCGTGACATTAACCATATACAGCAACGTGGTATTTTATGCATACTTTGAATTGCTTTGTTTGCAGAGGACTACACATTTACCCACCGCCTGTTGCAGTATTCATTACAGTATTCTTCCGACTAATTAGTACAGACTGGGGAAAAATAAAGCTCCGCTGTAGAAAGAGAAGCTCCTCAGGAGGAACAAAAAAAAGAAGGCTCATTTTAGCCAGAACAAAAACAGTCATTCCTTTGGGTTTGGATTCACTTTTCCTCCTCTAATTAAGCAGGCACAGGCTCTCATTTATTATGCCAGCAATGACAAACAGGTTCCAAAATATGATGGAAATACAAATTCATCAGTGTGAGTAAAAAGAGGATGCAAGAGGTCTCGTCTTGATGGTGCATTAGGAGCACTGGAAGTAAATGGGGTGCATGGGTTGTCACTGATTGCACTGAGCAAACTGCAATGACTAGCAAACAGCAGAAAAACGAACCCTCCGTTTTCTTTTAAGGAAAAGCTCATTTTCCACTTGTGTATGATGAATGAAGATTGTTGTGAAGCCTTAACGGGGCCCTGCAGCACTAACAACATACTGTACAGACTCTGATGTCATGACTTCTCTCTCTGACTTGGAGGCCATCAATCAACAGTGATGGAGTAAATTACTGTAAAAGAAAAAAAAAAAAGGTCAGCAGCATGTCTGCAGTTGTTTTTGGAAAATATTGTATCTCAGCATTTACTGTACACTGGATTTGATGTGACGCTGCTCTGTATATTCTTTGCTCAGCTGCAGCAGATTTACAGATTAGTAGAATTCTTTAAAACCTTTCATGTTACACGAGTGGACAAGACACATGCAGCAACAACCAGCAATCGCATTTCATCTCATGGGAAACATTCATTTTTAATGCATTTTTGCCCATGCTATAGTTCACAGCTGAGCAGCCCTTTGAAGCTCGCCTGGTTCTCACTCTTATTTTTTGTGATATCCGTGTACATTTTGTCAGGAGATGTGGGATAAAGCTTGATTACTGACAAACAAAACTAAGCCTGCAAGCTTAGGCTTTTCATAAGATACTTGTTTCTTTGATTTAAAGCACACAAGAAGGGTTAAAAGAGACACTGCGAGACTCCTGCTGGATTCGGGAGTGTCAATACTTCGGGGCCTCAGAGAGCTTCCTCCGGGTCTCATTTAGCACCGCAGCATATTTAAGAAAAACACCATTAACTGAACTGTTTTGCATTTTAGACTCGAAAGTTCTCAGCGGTCTAAACGTCTGTGTTTTTAAATTGACTTTGAAAAGCACTCACTCACATAATAATTATCAGTATGTGAGCTTCACCTTCGACCTCGAACTCCAACCGTTTTTTTCCTGTGATACACACAACAAATTGGATAGCAACATTAACACAAATGCACATGGCACGAACACGTTATTCCAACATAATCGGTGTCAGAGATGGTGCTCTGTGTTGTATAAAAGCAGTTATGAGCTGCATATTGTTTATGAGATTTCAGTGTGTCTTTGTTATATTTCACTGGCATTCCTTCCAGGCAGAAGTTTGGATTTTTTCATTACTTCTTTCAGTGTTATCTACACCGTATCGCCTTCATCTGTGTACCCTGAGCCTGTTACTAAAATGAAGAATGAATGAAAATTGAAAGAATTTGCTTTTTCACTCTCTCAACATGGCAATACAATGTACGAAGGAGGAAATAATATTGCCTGTGGTAGAGCAACACAGGCTCTTTAGAGACCGACAAATTGTGATTTTATTCCAGCTCTGTACGCTCACACGAGCAGCTTCAAGCCATTGATGTCGGTTTCCACAACCACCGTTATTCCACATTCAATTCCGGGGACTCTAGGATATCACTTATTCCAAAAGCAAAGCCAGCCACTGGGCAGTGACAGTGCACTGATGACCCCACATCCTTTCACAGCCTCCATCTGCACGGAGGTTTCATCTGTCGGTGAGCTGGTCACAGCCAAAGAAGCACAGTTCGCAGCGTCACCGTGTTAAACCTGCTTCCTGTTTTTGAAAGACGGAAACATCAAGAGGCTTTTTTTTTTCCTTATGCCAAAACGGTAGCTGAACTAAATATTGGAATGGACAAAATTAATGCAGGAAGCTTTGTTTCTGTAGCCTGCAACCATAATAAATGGTTATATCAGCAACACATCTGATGCAATCAGGAACAGATATGCAGTGCACACACAGTAAGCCTAGACTGAAGCATAGCAGGGGAGGAAGAGCAGTTCCTGTCTGGTCTTTTCTAATGATATCATTAAATTGTCAATTTCTCATTTTTGCACCTAGATTCAATTTTCTGAATATGAGCTTAAACCTCGCAGCACCTTTATCCACCTTTAGCAGACGACTGGCTGTTTAGGGGCACAGCAATGGTGGCTAATGCCCCACCCATCCTGTTTCAAGTGTGTTCGCTTGTTTGTTTAATGAATGGGTATTGAGCACCTCCTCCAACGCTACCATCACTCTCTATAAGAGGCTGACCACTTCAAAACAGAACAAAAAAAACCAAAATTATTAGTGACAATTTAAGACGAACAAAGAAAACAAGCACTTTGGTCCATCCTGACAGCTTCGTCCCCATTTAGAAGTTCAGCACAGTACACAGTAATCTTCCTTTCATTTTGCCCTCATTCAGTGTGCTTAAACAAATGTGTGTTTTTCTCCACTTCAGTCAGACCATTTTCAAATGAAGGATTTATTACATCAGCAGAATACAGTTAAAGTTTGGCTTCTAGGCTCCCAGCTCATGGCTCTCTGAAAAACGTGATATTATATGACAAACATGGAGGGGGGGTTACCGTGTGAGTAAATGTCCCTCAGAGCCTGCAGGTGGATGCCGGGGTGGTGAAGGGGCTGAAACAGGGGGCAGAGGTGTGGGACATGCAGCGGCGGCACTGACATGGAGAGATGGGACATTCCACAGCTTAAAACATGAGAGTGTGGCGTGTTAGGCACACAGGTGACCCGGCTGAACTAGCTTCCCAGGCTTCACTCGATCTGTGACTGCAGGAAAATTATCCGGGATTCAGAGATGTTCCTCTCATGTCGAGATAAACCACCATGAAATATGTCGCGAATTGAATCGTGTGTGGTCGTTCCAATTTTGATTCTTGGAAACAACATATTAAAAAAAGAGGCCACATCTTAATATTTTTTTTCCACAGTACCTGAATCTTTCTTCTCAGCTGGCATTTCAACAGTCGATAAAGAGAGCTGGTGGCGTCAGCTGCTTTGGATAGTTGTACAAAAGTCTCTTTTCTTCTCACAATAAAGACATCCAGCTGGTAATAAAGCATTTACCATTTTCTGCTGGTTAACACTGATTCAGTAGTACTGTATATTGTATAGTTAGCTATTTTGCAATTAACATTACAGCAATCAGCAGCAATTAGTGAACAATCTGAAATGTTTTTCTGTCCTTTTATGTTTTATTTGCCTTGGAAGGATTTCGGTTTGGAACGCATGTGCTGATGTCACCGTTCCCGCTCTGCCAAATAAATAGCACTCATAAAACTCAGGCGTCTGCTGCACAGGATGGCAGGAAGTTTACAATAAATGTCTGGGTAAATCCACAAAAGACGGTGTTGCCAACTCTTCTCCAATGAAATACGCTAATGGCTGCTCAAAAAGTCACACAAAGAGGGTGAGGCGAGGCCTTAATTTACATGTAAATTATGATCATGGGTGTTTATCGTGAGAATGACAGAATTTAAGGCATGAATGCAACACAGATGAACGTTTAAGTGAAGCCTGAGTTAAAACTGTGATATGGAGATGTGACTGGCTGGAGGCAGAGAGAAGCGCCTCCTGTAAGAAGCCGTCCTTCTCTTGTCCCTCAGCCAGCTGACTAACACTAATCCAATGAACCTCAGTTTTGTCAGCAGTAGTTCAACGTGCTGTTTACCCTGCAAATGTACAACTAATTAATTTGTGGTCATGGCCAAAGATAGAGGCTGTCCAGCTCAGCGCAGGCCTGTGGCAAGGGTACTGACACTGAAGGCCACACTGGTTCCAGAAAGCTCTCCCCACACCTCCTTTTCTTCCCTGCCTCCCCTCTAAATGTGTTCCCTGAAGAAGAGAGGGCTGTGTTTCTGCTCGCGCTGCCGCAAAATGGCATGTGGTTCATGAACGGCTTTTATTAGAGCAGCAAACGTAACGGATGCAAATATGCATTTTAACTATGACAGATCCCTAGCTGCTATGTCTTTACGGACATTTTAGTTCTCTAAAAGGAGCTGAAAACTAGTTTTCAACAATGGGGTGATTACTGGAAGAGAAGATGTATGAAAGCACAAAGGATGCAAGAATGCCTGTAGCATTAAAGATCACAAACACTCACTGCTTTGTCATTTTAAGGCCTCACGAGAAATTGCAGTGCGCTCAGTTTCATCAAAAATAATGACAATTAGTACTTAAGCATGTCCCTAATCAGTGTTCTTTTACTATGACACTGAAAATAACACAGTGAGCTTCTTGGAATGGCTTACCTTGCAATTAGCAGCACGAGTCAATAGTGAGTATAGGTGCTTTCTGTCAAAATCAATCTGAACTTATTTTGAAGAGCTGTTTTAATCCTGGTTTTCAGTCCACCTCCAGTGTGTTCTGACAGGTTTCCACCTACTGCCCAATACACTGCAAACCATCAATTTTGCAGTTCTAATGGCAACAATGGGTAGCGGGAAGGCTGTCATTCCTATAATGACTGTGCTGTCATGAATATAATGGCTGTGCTGTTATGTTTTATGGACAGGAAGTTCACATTTTTCCACTGTGAACAGGAAGCACTGTAGCTGAGGCCAGCTAGCTACGCTGGGCTGGAATTACATCACTTCTATGTGATTTTGTTGCTTTGCTGCAAGATGATGGTCAAAAGAAAAAAATAAAAATATATATATATATATATAAAGAAGTCTCTGTTAAAGCTGTGATGTTACAGATACTTAACCAGCTGACTTTTGCCTGCTGCTGTGAAATCTTTCATGTACCATTTTCTTGTCTTGTTTGGATCATTTTGGCATCAAACAAATCCTTCTGACATCAGGACCAAATGATCGCATGATCAGTCAAGCTTCAATAGCATCAATAAGCCATATGTCAGTGAGTAATGTTACCTTGCATTAACAGCCAATTGAAATGAGCCCTAATGATCTGGGACTGGCTTATCACTGGCAGCTGCAACACGACTTAGCGATCTGCTACAGGTTGCCAAGTAAGGCACACTTACAGCAAGCTGATCATTACTGAAAGTAAGCCCCAAGGCCAAATGGAATAATGAATGGCCTCCTATACATTATTACATATCTTACCAAAAAAGACACTAATCATCTGCAGTGACGTAATTAACACAGCAGCCATAGAAATGTTTGTGTGCACTGCTGCGTTACAGAAGGAGAGCGGTCCAGTCCTGGCTATAAAAAGCAGTGTGCTTCCAAATAAACTTCTGTATCCTTGTGCTCTGCCCTGGGTTTTGCAGAAGTAGAGGATCACTTCACCAAATAACGCACCGGAGACATCACACAAAGACTCTTGTACTACACAGTATATTGTGCCTCCTCCACCGTCCACAAAAGAATGAATTAGAAAGCAGCACTTTTCAATAACCACATTAATGACCGGGCATCTAATATCACGGGAAGAGGCTGCATTGTGCCCGAGCTCGTCATGCAATTGCAAATCTCAATTGCTTACCTCTATTGATGTATGATGAGGAAATGCAAATGAATTCAGCAACACTCTGCAGCATCAGCATCACAGTTACACAGGAACCACCAGGATTTTTAAGGCTTTTTTTTTTTCTAAGAAAAGAAAAAGGTGTGCAGAAGTCACAAGAGTGAGCGATGCAATCAGCAAGGCCATTCAACATGCCTGCCATCATTACTGCCAGTCGCAGGCCTCTGTGCCAGCAAGTCAGAGGGTAACCTATCCAGGAATACCTCTTCCTACTTTCACAAGATGAATTCCTTTGGAGATGCCATCTGTTTGTCTATCGCCCCGAGTGCCACGTGCACAGGTTAGATTAAGTTATTGCAGCAGGCATGTCTCAAGAAGCCCGTGCAGTTCTTTGTGCATGTGTGTCCTCCTCACCTGTGGGTTTTTTGTTTGTTTGTTTGTTTTTGCTTTTTAATGAAGTGCCCCTCGGTGGGCTTTCTTCAAAGGTTGCTTGAGCTGCAGAAGAAATGTGACCACAGTACAATGAGGCTGCTCAACCTCATCAAATCCTTCCATGAACAGAGGCTAATATTTGATTTTTTTCCCCCTCAGAGCTGCTAAAGAGGCAGTTTGGCACACTGCATTCTGAGAATCCAATAGATAATTTTTTTATTTATTACTTATTTATTCTTTGCAGGAGCTAATGGATGTCTGGGTCTGCATTCCCAAATGCAGAAACATTTTTAAAATGGAAAGCTACTTTCAATTTGCTACATCTTGTGTTGATTTCAGCCTCTTTCACGAACTTAATGACATTTTAATCGGTGTACGTGGTGGGAGGATGCTGTTGCGTTTGGAATATGCGCACCACTTCTGCCTGCAAGCTTTTATCACATAAGTTAGTAGAAATTTAGCAAATGGGTGGGGCCTTCAGAACTCACCTGGCCAACTTTACAGTCTTCATTCATCCATACAGCTGAATTGTGGAGTACAGGGGATTTCAGTAGCGTCTGACTGATTCTTAAAAACACTGTTTTTCACCGAGACCCAGCTGCACCTTAAAAACCTACACAGTTACTCCATATCCACATAACAAGTGCAAATAGGAAATATATCAGCAGTAAACTTACATTTTTGCTGCTTCAGTCTGCTGATTTTTCTTTGCATGTAGATGTGCGCCAATCACTATCTAATCCCCGCAGCTTTTATGGTTTACCTTCCCTTTTGTTTGAATTTATATCCACGCTGGGCCTTCGAATCGAAATCCTCTGCTTATATATATATATATATATATATATATATATATA
>VOQJ01022091.1:0-19831 GCA_015052665.1 Apistogramma diplotaenia | reverse complement strand
GAGGACGGTGTGTGTGTGTGTGTGTGTGTGTGTGTGTGTGTGTGTGTGTGTGTGTGTGTGTGTGTGTGTGTGTGTGTGAAATCTGCTGCTTTCATTTTCAAAAGCACCACAATAGATATGTCATGCATTGTTGCCAAGCAGCAACCTCCAGAGGTGATTAATTAAGCCAACACAGAAGTGCCAGAAACTGCAGTTCCTAAATTGGCAATTTGAAGCCGACTCCAAAATGATTCAGTCCTGATAGACTTCTATGTTAAGTTGCCCAACTAAACTGCATTTTGGTTTGTTTGTTTTTTTATTATTATTTATTAATATTAATACTGAAGCTACAGGTCTAGTGACTGACAGTTGTTCCAACACAAGGAGGAGCCAATCAGTGTCTGCTAGGCCTCACCTCCACCAACTAAAGTCACTAAAATAGGTCCTTCCTCTGTGTTTGTGCTGTTAGTGCCAATGAGAACATTTTAAATGGAAGTGACTGACAAATAATGTTTCTGCTTCAGTTTTGGTGAGTTTTTTTATTTGCATGCTGCCTCTGGGCCACACACTCTATTGGATATTAGGAAGGGAAAAAAAATGCAATCCGATCCATTAAACATAGTTTCACTCAGATTCGCTGCATTAAAGTGCTCTATCTTCTTCCTTTAAGTTTAATGGTGGTTGACCAAAGCAGCTGAGTGCTGCATTACTGCCACCTACTGGAATGGAGTGGAGCTCGGGAGTCAGAAAAAAAAAACAACTCAGTTTTCTGTTGCTGTGACTGAAGTGGATCGTCGAAGACGTGATTCCACGCCTCCATCGCTCTCTACCGTGTCTGTGAGTTGTGCTTACTGTACCGAGGATTTCAGCTGGTATTTTTTTTTCTCTACTTCAGCTCCCAGAATGGATCGCTATGACCACAGTACTAGCAGTACTAACAATCGCTTGGTACTGCAAGGACCCCTTAGTGACTAACTATAAATCTGCAGTAGAAACATATTTAGGAGAATGCTTGTCTAAACAAAGCATTACAACATTACACTCACGCAGCAGCAGGCAGCTGTTTTACCTGCAGTCTGTCTGTGCAAGCACAAACAGGCAGAGTCATTACAGAGATGGTGTGAAAAAGCACCTTTCTCCCCTGTAACCACCATTAAACCTTTACTGAGAAACAGCTGGAGGTCCTTCATCAACCACCTGATCATCGAGTGAGGAAAAGAGAACTTTGTAACTGCTCCATCCACCCTGTTTGTTTCACACAGTGAAAAACTGCAGTACAGAATGTAAGCAGCAGTAAGGAATATGCAGAGGAACTGTTAATACGAAAAAAGTATTTCTTATCCAATTAATCAAGTAATTGATGGAATAATCAATACATGATTACCAAAATAATCGTTGCAGCCCTAATAAAATTTGCAAGATGCCATATTCTCACAAAGGAACAGCAGGCTTCAGGTGATAGAGCGATTGTTGTGTGAGAAGCTATTGACTTATGTAAAATGCATCCAGGCATTTAAAAACAATTTTTTAAAAAAATCCGATTTGTATTGACATCGGCAGATATCCAAATTTTAAATATCAGTATCGGACATAAAAAAGTGGTATCGTGACATCCCTAGTTAGGTTAATTGATGATTCTAAATGACCCACAGGTGTGAGTGTGAATGGTTGTTTGTCTCTCTGTGTTGGCCCTGCAACAGGCTGGTAAGCTGTGCAGCATGTACCCTGCCCTATGACAGCCCCCATGACCCTGTAAAGGATAAGCGTAAGAAAATGGATGGCATTGTCTCTGTTAGTTAGGATTAATTAGCAGATATATGTGCATTGCTCCCATATAGTTTATGGATGCTGTTCACTTCTGTTAGTAGAAAACAATTTTTTTGTTGCACACCAACATCTTTTCCAAAAAACCAACATGGCAGCAGCCAAAACACTTCCAAGGCTTCCAAATACAAAGTCCAAAACCAGTGGGTGACATAATGATGGTTACATCTATGTTTATGCCTCGCCTCTGATGGGTGTTACCAATTTAAGTCAAAAGGTTTGGAATCCAAATTGATTGAACATTGTGGAACTATTCCTCAGGGGCCCAAGAACACATGATTTAACTGTCAAGGTCAAAGTTACCAAAAATGATTAAAAAAAAATCTCTCTGCTAATGATCAAGTTATCAAATCTCCACCAACCTCTGGTTTGAGATCTCTGTGTACGACTCCAGCCTCATGCATGAAGCTGACAGCTGAAACCAGACTTTGTAACAGCTGACTGGCCTCTGCCTCACCGAAGAGTTTCTTCCTCTTGATCCTTTCCAACAACTCTCCACCTCGCAGAAGCTCCATCACTAAATATGTGTGATACTGACAGAAACATGCAGAGAAGGCTGTGAGGGGTGATCTTTTTAATATAGTATATAGTTTAATATTAAGCATTACATCAGTTTTAGCTTGAAATTAGTCTTTATATTTGCTTCTTGTTAATGTTATGTCGGTCACTGTGGATCCTTTGCTTTCTTACCTGATCAGTAAAGACCTCATACAGCTTGACGATGTTGGGGTGAGACTCACACTGCTTCAAGGCAGCAATCTCCCTCTGAGTGTTCGCCTCCATTCTAACAAAGAAACAGCATTAAGGACATTCTGTCAGCAATGGTAAAAAAGTGAAACAGACACACTGACAAAAATTGTTAAAGAGCACTATACCAAGGAGTAGTTCATCTCTGCTCACCTGCGACTGACGATCTTGACAGCATACTCATGGCCAGTCTGCTTGTGTTTACATTTCCTGCACACAGAGAAACTACCCTCGCCTAGAGGTGTCCCTTGCAGACACAGCTCATAGTGCTGAAAAAACTGGGATTCCTGAACAAAGACAACATAGCACTGTCATTAATAGAGATTATGAGTGTGTATCTGTTTTTCTTTATTTGCTTCAGGCAGTAAAACATGGCTCCCAGCAACACTAAAGGGATACACTGACCTTTATATGAAACAACATTGAAAATCAGCTATTTATAAATAAAAAGTATCACCAAAAGATGCAACTTCAGAATTTGACTGCATTACTTTTCAAAGGGACATGTTGTACTTTGTAAAACACTACATGCTTTTAAACAGATGTAGCAGAATAGATGGAAGAATAGATGTGCCTTCTATAAATGTATCACTGACAAGGTTCACTGTATGTACACTCCTGAACCCAGTACATTAACAGGTTATGACTGAATCATTTCAAAATATGGTCTCCAAGCCCTCACCCACACAGAGCCATACCTGTAACATTGCACTGCGTTGAACAGAAGCAGAAGCTGGCCGGTCAGCACCCGTCTTGGTTTCTACAAAGTCTCCCATGACCACATTCTTATTGAACAAGATGGAGGGAGCAATGAAAGAATAGCCCTAAAACACAGGAGATGTGTTGGGTGTAACGATGAGATAGCTCACTTTGAATAAAAAAACAAATGAATTTACTAACAAGCGCTTGTTGCACTTTTCAGATTGCTGATCTGTACATTGTGGTTTCAGGTCATTTTTGTAGAGACATTTGCTGGGTTCAATGTTGAGATGGTGAGGACTGACCTGGAACAGACGATCTGTGCTTGGGGGTGTGCTCGCTGGAGAGTACACAGGATCCATCCCAGTGAATTCCTCTGCAAAGTTCCCTACATCAAGTTCACTCTTCAGTTCTGGTTTGAATGGGCTAGGCACCTTCTTTTGTGCTAGGTCATCCCAGTTCAGTCCCTGTGAGGCAAAAAAGAGAATGAAAGTTATAGGACAGAGGTTACAGGGAAAAACATGTTTGCTTGGCAGTTAAATGACACTGGACCTTGAAGAAAGGATGTGACTTGATGTCTTCAGCCCCCCGTGGTCCAGATCCCAGCCTCTTGTGAGGATCTTTCACCAACAACTTCTTCAGCAGGTCCTGAGCAAGGGGTCCAATCATGGAAGGAAACGGTGGGTCACAGCGCAAAATACGTCTGAAAGGCCAAATGAAATACAAATATTTTGTTAACACACAGAAATACTCTGACAAGAATCTAACTGCAACATTTATGCTGTTCAATAAAGGTCAATATGATGTTACACAACAGAACATCAGGCAAACAATTATTCTTGGGATCATGCAGAAATTGTGGCAGAACATGTGGCATCAGATAGCAAAGCTGCTTCCACTCCATTGTTTACAACACTGTCAGTACTGTTTCAGCACTTGCAGTAGAAAATACACTACAGTTCTAACAGGGTAAGTGGCCATTTTGTGTCTGAATTGCACTGGTGGAAAGTTAATGAACAAAGACCTTATCATTTAAAAAAATTGTGACAGACCGATACACACCACTGTGCAGCATCCCCTCTTCTTCAGTCCATAAGCATCTGGGAACTGAGGAGACCAGCTGCTGCACTTTTGGGAGACGAAGGCTGTCCCATTCTTGTCTGATGCAGGACTCTAGCTGCTCAACAGTCCCGGGTCTTTGTCATATTTTCAGTTTTATGATTGTTACAGCTGTGCGTCGTGTAGCTGTGTGGAGCTGGGTGTGTCTCAGTCTCAGGGTGTCTCAGGGTGCTTCCAATTCCATTAAGGCTGTCTCCAATAAAAAGAGGATGAGTGGCGCTGACAGGGAGAGGGGAGGAGGCGAAAAGAGGAGAGAGCCGTGGCGGGACCGGCAGTCAAACCCTGGTTGTGTTTGGGTTTGTGTTCGTTACCATGAGGGAGCGCGGTTATCTGGAGACCGCAGGACAAAACAATGATGCTCCAGATGTTTTCAGTGGGTGGAGGTCTGACCTTCAAGCAGCCCAGTTCAGCACCCAGACTTGCTGTTGCTGTTGCAATTGTCTTGCTGAAATATGACAGGTCTTCCCTGGAAAAACTGTCTTCTGGATGGAAGCATATGTTGCTCTAAAACCTGTATATACCTTTCAGCACTGAAGCTGCCTTTTCCAAATGCTGCCAATTCCACAGGCACTAATGCACCGCCATACCATCAGAGATGCAGGTTTACAAACTGAGCATTGATAACAAGCCACATGATCCCTCTCCTCTTTAGTCCAGAGGATGAGGCGCTAATCTTTTCTAAAAAAGAATTTCAATTTGTCTGACCACAGAGCAGTTCACCCCAGTCTCTCTTCAATAGCCTTTGGCCCACAGAAAATGACAATAATATTTCTCTTACAATGGTACTTTTTTTTCAATTTAAACACTGATATGTTTTCTATGTTACATTGTGAATAAAGTATGGGTTTATGAGGTTTGCAACTGAGACAGTTTAAATGACTGAATGAGGCAGCACTCACTTTGACACCTCGCTTTGGGAGTTCCTCTCTCCCTCCAAGGTAAACGGAGATGCACCGGTCAGCAACTCAAACATCAGGATCCCAAGACTCCACCAATCTACGGACTGAAGCAGAATAAAGAGGACATTACATTTTAGAAGATGAGGCACCCAGTGTGTATTTATTGACTAAAAGGTGGTTTATTTGATGCAATCCTGCTCTCCATAACCAAAGATATTAATTTCATCTTTGATTCACCACATTTGTCCAAAGTCGTCTTAAAGCATTTGCAGTCCTAAATGTTTAAGACTGCCTCCCTGTCATGCTGAAACACATAACTATAAAGAATAACTTAAAACATTGCTCAGTAATCTTTAAAGCCAGAACTGTCTGAACATAAAAACCTGCATTTGTCTCCTTACTGTCCCCATCGTTACCTTGCCATGTCCTGACTTCCCTCTGATGATTTCAGGAGCCATGTACTCGATGGTGCCACAGAAAGAGTAGGTCCTCCCCTTCTGTGTTGATCAGAAAACATGCATGCAATTATAAAAACTCACACAAAATACAGTTAGGATTGTGGTAACAGGTAAACCTCTCAGGTATTATTTACATGCACACACTCATACATTCAGATTTAGAGAATGCAGTTTTAGGTTTACTTACATCTTCTTCCAGAAACTCTTTGCTGAGCCCGAAATCTGTCAATACCACATGGCCATCACTGTCTAGAAGAATGTTTTCCAATTTGATGTCTCGGTACACAATCCCAAGCTGTACACAACAAAGGTTTACCAGTGGCACTGATGTTAAGAGCAGTAATTTGTGAAGAGAGACAGCAGGCAGTATAAACAGAAAAACATTTTTTACACGAAGGAAAAAGCCACCACTTATGTATTGGTTATTTTCAGTAATCACAGTGTTTTCCAATCTCATCGAGGGGTCCTAATCCCGAAATTTGTCAAAGCAAATAAATGCCTCAGCAACAGCACAAATACAAGCACAGCCTACAATTCAGGAAATACTAGTCACCAAAGTTGCTGCTGCTTAGATGCTTTTATTGATACTACTATAAAAAGAAGAACAACTCGTGAAAGTCTGTATGATTTTCAACCAATTTTGTTTCGTGGACACTAATTTAAATGCAAGCTGCACAAATCCACTAACTCATAACTTAAGTGCTGCAATGTGAGTTTAGGATACGTAGTCAAGGTCATAATTCAGAAAGTGATGGCTGATGGCTAAATATTAAAACCTCAGAAATGCACTCATGATGTTTTCAAAGGGACCTTGAAAATGCACCCAATTACCCTCCATGCAGTGGTTTGTGTAAGTACACAAAGAAGTCATGAATATCATTTAAGGCCACTGGTGCACACCTTCTTTACAGCTACATTTAAAGCCAAAGTAGTTGTGAAACATCATTTGGAAACCACTTCTCTGAGCTAGAGTACTTCTCACAATAAAAAAACTGAGATTTCCTGTTCAGCACTAAATAACAAACGCCCTTTTCAGACATGGGCTGCATAACACTGCTGACTTAAACAGTCTGTTTACACAATGAAAATTTACCAGCGCCATTCATTTTAAAAGCAGTACTTTCTGAACAGAGATCGCAGGATGTATACACAGAAATACAACACTGCTGGCTTCTTCATGCAATCTAGTGTTTAAGGAGCTAATGTTAACATTGATCTGGTGAATAAAGTTGAATGTTTAAAAGACAAAAAGCTTACTTATTTATGATAATTATGTTGCCAGGTTTGCTTAGTTTGTGTAAGCAGCAAGTACTTGCCAACATGTAAAATTAGTTATGCTGGTATTTATGTCTAAAAAAAAGCAGAAAAAAAAGCTAGAAAGCTAGAAAGTGTAATGCTCACCTTGTGCAAGTGTTCTAGAGCCAGAATTATTTCTCCTATATAAATCCGTACTGCCTCCTCTGGAAAGTGATCCCGCTGGTATAAATGAGTGAACATCTCCCCGCCGCTCACATAGTCTGTACTCACACACACACAAACAAACAAACAAACACAGGTAGCTTCAATAGACATGATACAAAGAACTACACAAACACACATTATGCAAAACATAAAAATAAAACAAATCCCAACATAAAAGACACACAGTATAAGACAGGAACATAAAGAAGACTTCTATTCAGTGTTTTAAAAGAGAAGAGTCCTCTATATGTGGTATATTTTTCCCAGTGTCCCACCACAGTGTCTCACCCAGGATGAGATGTAGTTTGCTCTGAGTCTGAAAGGCATAGTGAAGAGTGACCAGGAAGGGCGACTGGCGGATGTGCTCCAGCACTTGCCTCTCAGTGCGAGTGTGCTCTGTTGTCTTTGCCTTCTGTACGATAGCTGCTTTCTTTAACACCTAGGGCAGTGACCAAAATAAATGAAATTTCTTCTTTCCGTCTGTAAACTTTCAGTGAATGGTGCTTCACTTTGGGGCTGTCCATCTTAATAATACACTGCAATAATATCTAAGGGAAGGACATTATACAACCCCACAGTTCACATCCAATCCAAAATAAGGAAACATAGGAAGAAATAGGAGAATTTCTCAGTTTTAACATTTGGTGTTCTGTCATGGTACTACTTTTAATCGAATATTGGCTTTAGATGATCTGTCAAATGATTCACAGCTTATACAGAACCACAGAAGTTTTTGAAATGGTTGCAAAATGTTAATAAAAACACGATTAATGATTGAATTCAAAGCACAGCCAAGTAATTTACATATTAGCTTAAAAACCTGCTTTGAGCGTCACATTAATTGAATTTTAACACTAATAAACTTACCTTCATAGCATAGAGCTGGCCCACATCATGCCCGCTGTTTTTCCTGACCAAAAACACTTTGCCATAAGCTAGACAAACACAAATAAATATTGCAAATCACTGCTGGTGGTAAACACACAAACACAGAAAATAAAGAAACTCCATCAGATTGTGCCTTAATGAGATGGCGTCCCACTTCAAGGCATAAATACAGGCTGAACAGGTGCAAACATTATTCAAATCTGCAGAAGTCAGAATCATACTCACTAAATTTAATTAGGTGTTGATTAGTTGATAGAAACAGCCTCTAAAATGTCCTCTAGCTAATCACTAAGAAAGAGATCTAGTAACACTGATATCAGCAGCATATGGTCTCCCTCTTAAATAATCACATACTTCTCAAATAACTTTGAACTGAGGATATAAATGACATGAAAAATTTTACTGCTACTTTCCGGGGGTAGGCCACTTTCACTTACAGGTTACAAATTAATTATAAACATTTTGCCGTCAAAATATTGTCCAACGCAGGAGAATCGACCAGGATAATACTAGGATATTGATAACCACCCTTTCAAAACAGCTTTATCTGGATTCACTATAGTCAGTGCAGATCCTTACCTCCAGTGCCTAAGACTTTGAGCAACTCAAAGTTCTCCATGCCGACTCTTTCAGTGTGACCTGTGAGGTTAGCTAGGGGTAAAGAAAAATGAACACTGTTCAGATTTCTTACACAGGTGAACACAATCTAAAAACTATTTCTGATGTCACAACATGGGATTATATTTTTATGGCCTGTTTTTACAAGTATATTAACCTTTTATAGGGCAGGTAACTATTTTTGGTAATTTCCCACACTTAATATATGACACCTATCCTGTGCTTCCGTGGGTTGATATAAAGATCTAAAAATACACATTCCTTTCATCATATAAGTGTTTTTATTGTATTTTTTTTATATAAAGACTATTTTTCTTTTACCACTTACAGGCCAAGGAACCAAATATGGTAGCTTCATTAACTTTGATTTCCCACATGAAAATTTAACATTTTGAAAAATGTCACAAAAGTAATTAAATCTTAATTCCTCCAATAAAACTCTGAGGTTGAAATTTAGAATTTGAAAGTATTTCAATGCGTGCCCTATAAAGGGTTAAAAAGCAAAAGACACTGACTGTCTTAATATTAGAAAATTCCCAGTTTTCATCATTTTCTATGTTGCAATTTATAAATGTGCCTTGACGTACTGTTCTCTGCACATTTAAAGGTTGCTCCGATTTATTTGATCTTGTCTGTGAGGATTTTCTTTGTAAATTTACACTAAAATCAATTATATGACAGATACAGTGACCACAAAAAACACAAGACACATTCTGTTCTTTAGTCTCAAGTGCACGCCAGGTTATCCAGATTGATTAAGAGGAAGCACAGCATTGCAACAATACTGTAGAGTCTTTACAAAATTAAAAATAACACTGAGACAAATTTACTGATAATACTTGATAACCTTGAAAAATATGAGTTTTGTTGTTTTGATCAATTTCTACCGCCATCAAATATAAATTTCAAGATTATTAGAGAGAGAATTCCTTTGTGTAGACTTCACAATCTCCTCAGATTTGACACACACACATCATAAGGTGCAGTGCAATAAACTGTGTGAGTGTTTCTCATTTTGTACAAGCCATTTATATATGAAAACACATTTTAAAATACGAGGAACGTCTTAAAAAGCAAATGAAAGAAAGAAAGAAAAAGATACTAGATGTGATGTTAGCTATGCACAGCTGAACTAGCAACCCATAAAAATGATAAACATAAATTCCACTGATGTGGTATTATTTAAATGACTAGATTAGAGTACACAGGTGTTTCCTTTCTGGTTATGATCATGATCACATACGCTGATAACAGACAGTGTGGATGACTTACCATTAGTGATTTGATGCTTGACAGTCCAGGCTTTTTCATTTGTTTTTCCATCAGAGTCCTCACTACTATCAGATGCGTCCCCAGACATAATTTAAAGAAAAGTGCACTACAAACTTTGCGATAAAACTGGATTGTGTGGTGTTTTCTTATTTACAAGACTTTTGCGTAATACTCTCAGCAGTAAAAACGATTTACTGTAGCTGCATTATGTAGGAGACAAGGATTACCAAAACGAGCGGACAGCTGTATTTCAGACAATGCTGCTGCCCAAGCCTTAATCCCCAATCGTTTGGCATCCTGGTGTTTGGCATCATTTATCTCACGTGATTGGTCGAAATCAATCAGACAGAAGATTCATATTCCTGCGGCTTAGAAGCCGTTGTTTTCTTTGCGTTACTTTTATCTGTGTGACCGTGCGTATTATTTCCAAGAACTCTAAATAACTGTGTTATAACTGCAGTTTAAATGTAACTAATAGTTTAACTTGCTAATGTTAGCATTAGCTGCATAACAAGTCATTATTCATAAGTTAGCAGACGTTAAGTGTGAATAACGTTAACCCTTCGGTTATATAAACGCCTGTGTAAACAGCCTAAACGCTAATTAGCGTATAATAACAAGACGTATTACCTAGCCGGCTGGTATGGTTGTAAATGGTCAGAGTAGCGGTAGCAGCTAAGTAGCAAATTACTGCATTTGTCCGTCAAAGTTTGAACGTTAGCTAACCGCTGGTGTTTTGTTAGCTGTGTTAACTGGCCTCTTCAACTACCACCGAACTGACCATGTTGGAAAAGGCCAATGTAGGTGGTTCCTTGTCTTCTTTGTCACCAATAGTCACCAGCTGAAATATTCCGCCATTATAAAAATTTTTACATCTCACTTTATATTTTTTGTCAGCGGCTAGTAAACTGCTAAAACCAGGATGCTTCCGACACAACCTGGGCGACGGTCAGTCACGTGACGGAACGGGTATGGGCGGAGCGAGATTGCTCAAGAGCTGCAGGCAACAGGGCGCCGCCATACCTCAACTCCATTCCGGACCTCCACAAGTTGTTGTTCGATACCAGAAGTCACGTAATCTTTGAGGCGGAAGTGGATGTTTGTGCTCCTCGGCAGATTTAAAACAATAAAATCCACCTTGTTTAGCTTTCTTATTATAATTATATGCCACAAAGTTTTCCATTCTTACTTCTCAGCTTTCAACATATGCTACTGTCATCTTTATATTTGCTTTTTATTTTAATAGTGAGGAGCACCTAAATTCATGAGTCTTTTTCATCATCATTTGTGTCTGTGCAAAGTGTCGTCTACCTAGCTGCACTGAGTCAGTGTCGATACTGTTGGTATGAAAAAAAAAGCCCACCACTTCCTTTCAAGATACATTCAGATACTGTATATTTCACAGTACAACTGGTTTCCATTAGTACACTTCCTCGAACAATTCTGTTGACATCATGTGAGATTTCCACATTTGATGCGTATAGTTTATGATTACAAGGGGATTTGAATGGTATCAATGCCCATAGCCTATTTTGCTGCACAAGTAACTACATTTTATTATTCTACTGTGTATATGTGGAAACAGAAGGCATTACAATAGAATATTTGAGTCCCTCTTGGAAACCACAGCACAAATAAACTTTGACAATGTGGTGATTTTGAGGTATCTGAAGCCACGTTTGGCAAAACTGGCAGAATGTTAGTTAGCACTCGTTTCCTCTGTAAAAAAACCCCCCACAAAAACAAAGAACTGAACTGTCACTGAAAGGACCTGTGCCCATCAGTATGTGCAATGATAAATTAAAGGTTACTACAATTTAAATAAAAAAGGCTTGTGTAGTTCACCCCAATAATTACATTGCTGAGTGAAATACATATAAGGAAGTAGACAGAGAATCCTGGGACTTATCTAAGTTGACAAACATTGAAACACACAATAACACATACTCATTCAGTATGTACTAGCATTGAAAGGTAAATCCACCCTTCAACTATCACATTCAAAAATTTTAAATCCATTTACTTATCAATGCACTATTATGTTAGCCTAATGACTAAATTGTGCTGTGTTGCTCAGAGCCAGCTGTAGATGATACATGTCCAAATCACAAAATCTAAGATGCCTTTAAGAGTAACACGCCTGAATTTAGGCAGTGGAGGAGATGGGATTGAGCTTTGCACTTGAGGTGTAGGAAATGGCCAAAAGGGGAAGCGCCAAGTAATGAATTTAGCACTTCACCTTAAAAGCACCATTTTTAATTAAACCTTGAAAAGGATAATACAACAGGTCAAGAACAACTTCAACTGAACATTACAACCTTTATTTGGAGTGATTTGAAGTCTTTTCTGCTCTCTGTCCATGAACCACTAATATGAAAACGGCTTTAGGTGGATTTGCCCTTTAAACACTGAACATAATAGTGTACTCCAGTGTTCTTTAAGATGTATTAAAACACCTGTACACTTGAATCTAATTTGTTTTCATCAGGTTATATGAAGTTTTACAGATCACATACCAGATGCTTTCTTCAATACAATTTCTAAAGTTGTGAAACTGATTTAAAAAAACAAACACACAAGGTCTTAGTGAGAACAAGGATATAATATGTTGGACTTGATGTCAAGAAAAAAAGAGGAAGTTTCATTTTGAAGGGGTCTGCATGTTAATCAACTGTTGTGTAGTTTCTTCACACATGTGGCTCTTGTTCCCATCAACGAATGGCTATCAGTCCGACATCGATAAGTTTCTGTATCTTCTGGGCAATAACTGGATTCTTTAAATGGCTGAAGATCAAACAGGGAAAAACCAAATAAATCATCACTGCAACTCTGCACTACACAATTTAAGTGCAAACAGATTCCCATTGAAGGTAGAGCCGACAAACTTACTCGCTAAGCGCCTGCGGGTCCTTCTGCATTTGCTCAAGGATCATGCGCATGGCTGGGTCAGACATAATCTGCTGCACCTCCGGATCAGCCATGGCTCTTTTCTTCACTTCCTCAGGGCTGTCATTCCTCATGGCCTGACTAACCATGCAGCGCTGTATGCCTTCTGAGGCTTCCTGAAGGTGGAGAGGGCAGATGATGGAAAAAGTCAATATCTATGATTTATCATGATAGACAGTACTGGTATAAAGAGGACTGCCCTGTAAAATACCTTTGAGGAAGAATCGAGCTCCAGAGCCTTCTGGTATGCATCCATAGCTTTAGAATATTCTTTCATGGCCTCCAGAGCAGCTCCTTTACGCGTGTAGCCCTTTACTGTGGACAAATGTGATAAATTTGTAGAAAATATCACAATAAACTGGCACAATTCTAGACTTTCAAAGCCTAAAGCATTCACTTAATTACAGTTCAGGGAAAATGCAAAAATGTGCCTAATATAAAAGTTATTACTCACTGAAGGTGGGCTCCAGTTTGATGCACTCTTCACAATCCTGACAAGAGAAAAAAGTTATTTTTAAATGCACAATAAATGGGGAGCTTAGATCAGATCCACATGCTTGGCAAAGACGCGCTGTACCTTCAGAGCGAGCTGAAACTCCAGCAGCTTCGTGTAGCAGGCGGCTCTGTTACTGAAGAGTTTGGCATCATTGGGGTTTCTCTTGATGGCCTCGGTGTAATGTTTCATGGCTACAGGGTAGTCACCTGTGAGAAAGAAAAGACAAGCTCATCTTTGTGCAAGTTGTAAAAGAACAAGTGGCTGTCAACCAGAAAGCACTGCAGCCATTACACGGACCTTTCTGGAAGGCATCGTTGCCCTTGTTCTTCTCTTCCAGGGCCAGATCTGGGTCGATATAGGCTAGTTTCTCCTGCTCCTTCAATATCTTTTCTGCCTGCACAACCAATTGCAGAGTCAAGGTAAGTGAATTTCAGTTCAGATACAACTGTACACAACATATACAGTATGTTTTTTTTTAATCGTCTACATCAGAAATCAATTTAATAATGTGGGACTACTGTGTAGCCAAACAACTGTTCGACTCTCTGCAAAGCTAGCTCGATCAGTTATTCATTATCTGGGCTACTGCACCTGTTGACACTTCTTCAATACATCAGGAGTGCGGTGCTCCGTCAAACTCTTGTTGAAATACTGAATTGCTTCTTTGTACTTTTCCTGTTTGAAGTACGAGTTACCAATTCGAGCCAGGGCCCTGCAAGAGGAGACGGATTAAAAGAAACATGTTATTACAGACAGCAAAGAGCTCTTGTTTATTCAACTTTAAGAAAACAGATTCGAGCTGAAACTTAGAGCAACACTGCTTCTTGTAAACCACAATTTACAGCGCTTCTCTACTGGTGATTAGGTGGTCCCACTCATCAGTGGTTCCATTTAGAACAAAAATTTGATTTCTGAGGTGGAGAGGCAGCACATGTACAGCCACGTATGTGTCTGAGGTTTTCAGATCAGAGCAAACATCTTCTGTAAACTAGAATCTGTTCTGAGGTCCACAGGACCCCGAAATATTCTTGAACTTCTTAAAAAAAAAAGGTCTCTGTTCTACTGGATTTTCACTGCCAGTAAATTACAGAACTCACTTTGCAATTTGTCTGTAGTCTTCTCGGTTCTCTCGGCCAACATCAATGGCTTTATCGCACAGCTCCCGGCACTTCTCAAAATCTCCCTTCTCAAAGTACACAGCTGAGACGACAAAAGATACAAATGCATGTTTAACACATACAGGATCATTTAAAAAAGTTTTCCATGTCAGCAAAAATTAATTGCCTTTGCATTTCTATGCATTCATTTATCTACAGGTTCTGGAAAGCAGCCTGTGAGCCCAGACTATACAGGAACATAGTTGCCTGTTTTGTAATGCGACAATCACAAAGCCACATTCTGGAGGAAACATTCAGATAAATTTGATGCATTAAACTTCTGTATGAGGCCTGTAACAGTTTTCCAATAACTGAGACAACATACCTGCTTGATTAGATAGATAAGTCATGTTGGTCGGGTCGTGTTTAATTGCTTCTTCATAATGTTTCAGTGCCGTTTCAAAGTCTTTATTCTTATATGCAGTATTCCCAAGCTCTTTTTCCTTCAAGGCCTGTTAAAAATGGGAAATTAAGGATTAATAAAACTCAGATGAGACTTATCAGAAGTTATCAGAAGATAAGAAAAAAAACATGGAGTGAAATTATTTACCTTTTTCTTATTTTCAGGGAGGTCTTCCTCTTTGGGAGGAGGTGGCTGAGTCTCTTTGGGCTTCGGGGGAGGAGGAGGAGGAGTTGGCTCTTCTTCCTCCTCCATCTCAGAGAGGTTTAGTCCAAGCAGCACAGAGAGCGTAGTCATCACTCTGGGATCCTGCAGCTTCCTAAGAATGACAAACAAGAGGAATAAAAGCTGCTTCACATTTTGCCAATAAACCTGACTCGTAACATTGTACTCACTAAATCAAAGAAACCTCAGTGACTTTAAACTCGAGTTAAATCTGCAAATTGTATTTGAAAATGTACATACGTGCCGAGCTCAGATGGTCTGCTCTTGAGCTGCTCTAGCAGTTCTCTGTAGCTGGGATCTGCCAGCAGCTCACGGGTCCGAGGGTCATTCTCCAGCTTCTGATGTAAGTTGGGCATGGCGAAGGGGTTCATCATACTTTTCTCTGGTGAAGAAAAGTCTGTTTTTACTAGCAGCCAAGGAAATATTCTGACTTAAAACCCACCACCCAGTGTTCTGCGATTCAATTCATTAGCTTTTGCCCTCCTGTGACTCCCACTATTTGTCCACAACCTGATTCACAATACTTCAAACTCAAGTGCACCATTTCCTCTCATTTTGAAAACCTGAGTGATCCTGTTAGCTGCCATCACAGGAATTAAAAGAATCTCACATACTTTTGACATTATGCCTCATTTCTATGCAACTTAAAAAAAAATACAAATCCGGTCTTTACCTGCAAGCCTGGCCTCAATGTTCTGCAGCCCCTCTTTTAGCTGCTGATTGTTTGGCTCTTGTCGGAGTCCTTCTTGGTAAGTTACTCTAGCATCCTCCAATCGGCCAAGAAATTCCAACGCTGTGGCTTTGCGGGAGTACCCCTGGTTGAGCACATTTAAAATAATTCAGTGCTTTCTCACTTTTAATAACTAAATATCTTGTCAGCAAAATCAAAGCATAAAAATTACACGTCACCTTCCCCCAATCAGGCTTAATCTTGATAGTCTGACAGGCATCCTGGAGAGCATTCTCATAGCTGCCTTTCTTGGCATAGGCAGCTGAGCGGTTACTGAACAGGACATGGTTGGATGGGTCGAGAGTCAAGGCTTCAGTGTAGCAGCGTATAGCCTCATCGACATTTCCAGCACTCAGCGCCTTGTTTCCCTGGTCTTTCAATGCTGAAGCCTATGAAACACAAACAGACAGAACTACAGCTCAGCTGCTCTAAATGCACAAACACACAATCCCGACTGAGGGGAATAAAACCTTCACAGCTGCTACAGGCAGAAGCGAAAAAGAAAATGACAACTATTCAGCTGTTAGTGTCAAACAGGTGCAGAGGTTCTACAAAGACAAAGTGCCTTTATTTTGTAATTGCACTGACCTGAAAGTGACCTCTGCCTTAAAGCAAGTCCAAACTAAGGATGTCGACTAATCGTCACCACTTTCAATAGTTGGGACCAGAAGTACTAGTCATTTAATCTAATTAACATTTTAATTGAAGCTCAGAAATGAGTTTTCTCCAAAGGGTGGCTGAGCTCAGCCTTAGAGACAGAGTGAGGAAGGAGTTCAGTCATTAATTTAATAGCATTTAATGTTTGGGAAGAGCTCAGAGTAGAACTGCTACTCTTCCACATCAAAAAAATCCAGTTGAGGTGGTTCAGGCATCTGACTAGAATGCCTCCTGGTTGAGGTTTTCCGGGAATTTCCTTCTGGGAGAAGGCCCCAGGGCAGGCTCAGAGATTACATTTCTCAGCCAGCCTGGAAATGCCTCAGTGTTCCCCGGATGAGCTGGAGAGAGGGAGGTCTGGGTTTCTCTGCTTAGACTGCTACCCCCACAACCGGTCCAGAATAAGTGGTAGAAATTGGATAGAGGGATAATATGGTTTCATCATTTTTGATTAAATTGTTTTTGAGATGATTGCCATCAACTGAAGAACAGCGTGCATGTTTCATAATGTACAGTGTGAGGCGCTACACTTTGCAGTCGCAACTTACTTGATTTCCGGATGTCAATTTGTCATATCAATACATGAACATCTTTTGTGGTAGTGTCTTCTCATACCATATTTAACATCAGTTTATTTTAAGTTTTTCATTCTTTGTCTGGTTGGAACATAAGGTGCAATGTTTATAACGCATAATGCAAAGTGGAAATCAAAAGGTATAACAAAGCAAAGCATACCGACGATGCTGAATGAAAAGGTATGTCACTATATTGCGCATCCTTTGTCACTTGTGGCTGCCTGTCACAGTTTGAGAAGTAATCATGTTCCACTGAATAGAACAGAATCAATAACAATGAGAGAAGAACCAGGCTGTTCCAAATGGAGGTTCGTTTACTCACTGCTAAGTTCTAGTTATCCTATATAAAGAACTAAGTGTTGAGTGGCACAACTTTTTCTTCAACACACACTCGGCTTAACCCAATATGAATATGCTCTGGAAAAAAATATTGATTATAATTTATATTGATCATAAAAGATTTAATTCAGTGAAGCATCAAGTAATCACAGCCCACTTATTTTAGTAATTAGGGCGTAACTAGTTTGCATACAGTTCTAAGAATGCAAACACTAATCAGTCAGTCCAAGGTGAAAATGAAGCCTATAACTATGCTGCACCATCGTGAACGCTGATCACTTATCGTTAAAGACATTTAGGCACGCATCACGTCTTACTTTCATACTTTTCCAAATTGTTAATGTAATAATTAACGTTTTGGATGTAAAGTACAAAAGGCTATTAAAACTTAACGCTAACCCCTCGCAGCATAAGCAAATCTCTAACTAGGCGGCGCCCTCTTTCGACTTCTAACGCGCACAACACTTTTGCGTTTAATGTTTCGCGGCGTTGCCGGATAAGTTATTAGGACTATCCGCATGGGTAATTTTGAGACGATACTCTGTAAAAATGACCGAACCGGTAGGCAGAAAGCTCGAGACTACGCAGCAGTTGACAACATGCGGCTGTAGCCATGACACCTTCGCCCGTGTGTGCATCTAGAATGATCCTCCGGTGAGAGCGCAGGCTGCGGATGGCACTACCGAAGCTAATCCAAAATTACTCTCGAAGCATGTGCTTACAGACGGGCTTCTGCACTTTAAGCTCACAGTGTTATTTATTTATTTATTTAGCAAAGGACTGTAATCGTGAATTTTTGTTTCGTGTTATCCGGACATACTGACAGCATTCACGATGTGAGCAAATGATAGCTCTGTTGACTGAGATTTGCTAACTTGCATCTTGCCACTAATTTGGGAGATGCTTAAAGAGCTGCTTTACACTGGACAACGACAACAGCAGCAGGCAAAACTTACAGACATTATTTTAAAGACGAGGAAAAAACAGGTGTGACAAATTAAGTTGCTGCACTTTAGCTTAACAGTTAGCTAACCTTGTCGTGTACTACTACGAGTGAGGCGCAACCGTGCGCGAATTAACAGTTAATTAAGTTACACTTTTCAGAGTACAAAGTTAAGCAACAATGCAGACTAATGCTGTTAAAATGTTCTGTAAAGGTGAAAGCGGCAAGCCCAAACTGCAACACCTTACTAACGAGATTACGCTAAGCTAACAAGCTAACTAGCAAACAGTGAACGAGCAGTGTAGAGAGCTGACTGACCACTCCAACCTCCACATTACTGTCAGCGATTTTAAGCCTAAAGCAACTCGGAGGAATACGCCGATATTTCTTAAAAACTGCAATTAGAAAGTCATAATGATTAAGCGAGTAGCAACACACTCACTTTCTCCATGGTGCACGCATGAGGTTCTTTTCCAGAAACTACTGTGAACTAGCGCCTCCCCCTCAACAACACGCAGGTTGCCAGTTTGGGAGGTAGACAATCCGTAATGAACGCTCAGACGGGCGTTTCACTCGTGAGGGGAGTGGGAGGAACAATATATAGCGCGGTAGCTGAAACTTCCAGAAGATTAGGGAAAACCCGGGGCTATGTTACACAAGATGTTACTGGTTTTCTGAGCCGCACACAGATGGGGTGGCTAAAAAGTGAGGGGATAAACACATGAACCTCCCAAAGTATCGTTTAGTTCAGCAATCGAGTATTTTAATGTAAGTGTAATGTCAGAGTTATGATCTTTAGAGGTGGGCGTTGCTTTGTATGAGAGAAAAACAAACAATATGATTGCACAAATTAGTAAAACCTATAGAGTGTACCTCGTAGTACGACGGAGTATTAGGGCCACATTGAGAAAAAAAATTGTGCATTTCGAGAATAAAGTCAAAATTTCGAGAAAAAAGTCGAAATACTATTTCGAGAATAAAGTCAAAATTTCGAGAAAAAAAGTCGAAATACTATTTCGAGAATAAAGTCAAAATTTCGAGAAAAAAGTCGAAGCTGTCATTTGAAGTCAAACAGCTGTTACAGCTGCTGTACAGATGCCTCACGAAGCTCGGGGGCTATGCTCCGGAGACCCCGTGAAGATGAGATGAATGTACATTACTGCACAACCCAGAAGAGCATTACAGCTCTGCTGAAGCCTCATCTTTATCAGGCGCTTCATCAGGTGCTGCAGTATCTTCGCCCTCGGACTTAACTTTTATTTCCGCCAAAGGCGTAACTGATCTCTCCATCCGAGTGATGAACATAATTATGGGGAATTATATAAATAAATATACCGCAAAATCCACAATACAGAATTAAATATTAAGAAAAATACAGCGGTACAGTGAAGTAAACCGCCAT
>VOQJ01022087.1:2984-13395 GCA_015052665.1 Apistogramma diplotaenia | reverse complement strand
TTCTCGAAATTTCGACTTTATTCTCGAAATTTTGACTTTATTCTCGAAATGCACAATTATTATTTTTTTCTCAATGTGGCCCTAATACTCCGTCGTACTTTACATATACAAACTAGCATAGAAAAAAAACTTTTAAAAAACGTTATTATCTTCATACCTTTACTTATAAATGAAGTCCATGTGCCGCTCCTTTTGAAGAAAAGCATCCATAACTTGTTTGCTAGCTGTTTACTGCATAGAATTCTATTATTCTACAGCCGAGTAAGAAGAATCTCTGGGTTCACCAGCGCCCCCTGCCATGAGTCATGAGCACTGCGTGCCTCACCTAGTGCCTTTTCGCAGCAGTTTTATGATTGCTGAGCACAAGAATAAGTTACATACATACATTTGTTGATTAAAAAACACTGCATTATATACACACCAGCTAAAATATAGAAATTTAGTTCATATAGTTAAAGTGTTCAAACTTAGCAACATGCATAGGGACAGCAATACAGTCTGACTGCATAGCATGCCAGCACAGTTAGTCATTACGCAATCCACAGTCAAGCTAAGCAGGCTGGTGCCTCACCACTCATCTCTTGGTATTTGAACGATAAATGTGAAAATTAAGCAATTTTGAAAAAAAAAATCGAAAAATGTTGAAGTAAAATAAAAAAGAACTTTAAAATACAATAAAATCTGTGAATAAATATAACCATTTAGTTAATTTTTTTATTTTATATTTCCATGATGACAGGTGAGGCACGGCCTCCCCTGACTGCACGTCACTGATGTAATCTATGGTGCAATCATGAGGCTAATATACATTTTGGTAGATTTAGGTTAGTTACTGTAAATTGTTCTCAAAAGTACATGTTGAAGGTCAGATACACCTCCTGGGGCAACTGAACAGAACAGGCCAATGCCATTTTATTGCAAGAAATAAAAACACAGAAAATGGAAAAAACATCAGCTAAGACTAAAATAAAGATCCCATCCACAAAGAGGTCAGTATTTAATATGTAGAATTACTTGCTACAAGCCTTTTCTTTACTCTTAGCCTCAGAGTGTTTCTTTCTGAAGTGTTTAAATATTTGGTATTCGGGACACAGTGAGCCCAGAGGCTGTAGTGCACACTGTGAGCTTCTAAAACCTTAAAGACATACTACACATGAACACTGCTGATAAAAAGTTGTCTATTCAGAAACATTCAAAGCAGTGGAGGCTTGGAGCTAGAAGCTGAGTCAGTACATACGGTTGCCATTCATACAGCTGCTGCATGAATGGAAAAAATAAAAATCTAAAAGTCAGAACACATCCACATTTGTTCTGACTTGCTGACTTTCTTATTTTGAAAAAATAAAATAAAATAAAGCACCGGAAAACTACAGTTCCATGCACTTTTGACCTCACCTATGCCTGCAAGAAGCTCCTGCAAAGTCCACTAATCCTCAGGCTCACACTATAACTGTACAGCTTATCAATTCTAATGCTTTTTGTACCACACTCTGCTACCACTTTGGCACAGTACATGTGCTGGAATATGAACAAAATACTAGTAAAAAATGAAAAGAAGAGGAAATAAATACAATGAACTCAGTGGAAACGTTACTTCTTGGGCAAAATTTTCCTGCCACACATTGTATGCAGTCAAAACAATAACACCAACCAAACAAAAACACATTTTTGAACACTACAGAACCAGCCAGAGGGGGAAAAACAGGTGTAGAGCTGTGGGTGGGAGAAGAATGTACATGACAGAAAATGAGTAGAAACACAGGCAAACATACTTCTTAGGCCTGTAGTCTGGGATGCTCCTGTCCAGGGAGATGCGATCGCTGAGCTGAGCGTTGTAGCCATACTCCTCGTACTTCCTCTCGGCATCGCGGCTGTCCTCTCCCAGAGTGGCAGCAGCTCCCCCCTGGCCAAGGCCTCCGGGCCCTTCCACCAGTCCCATGGGCTTCGCTAAACCTGCCAAGAAAATAGCACACCATTAAGGCAATTATACTAAAGATTTAGACACACACAGAGACACACACACACAAAGACAGACACAAACAGGTGAGAAGAGAGGCCATGAAGAAGGCATGTGATTGACATTCTCTACCAGGGTAAAGAAACCGGTGCACGGCAGCACTGAGGCCCAGCGGGGCTCATCCATAGGGCATCATTATAGTGTCTGTCAATGAAGAAGCTGCAACACACCCACACGGATACAGACGCCACAGGTAGGAGCAGAGAAGAGCAGAGGCTGAGAGACACAGTGACAGAAAGGCCAACACTACAAGAGAGACCAGAGAGAATTTATAGTGCACAACATTAGGTCACATATAGAACAGCGGGCCTGAAACTGCCTGCGGTTCACTGAGTGTGAGAGAAAAATTCTCTGAAACCCACACTGAGAAGGATTATGATTATAGCTTTTTTCTAGGTTATGGATGAATTTTGCTTAGATTATCATTTTATTAATATGCATGACTTTGATGTCATCAAATCAGAGCTCAGTATTTTAAAAGGTAGATGCCCATTATTTTTTGCCCATATATTGGGAATAAAATGCTGAGCCTTTCATTGTTAAAATGCTCTCGATTCAGTGTTAGACAAACAAGTAAATAAATAACAACCTAAAATTACAACTACAGAGATTTTAAAACACGAGAAACGGTGTAAAATTTGGTGAATAGCAGTCTGTGGGCCAAATTATTATGTGGATACCTTTTGAACACTCAAAATATAAATATCCAGAATGTGTGGTGATCCTGGTGCTCTCCCAGTGTTTTGTGATTTAAACTTTTGTGTATCTGTCATTAGTTACAGTTATTGGCTATAGTTTTGAGTTTTGTTATTTTTGTTTGTCTTTAGTTTTAGTTACCTGGTCCTCGGGAGGCTTCTTCCTGTTAAAAGGGAGTTTTTCCATCCCACTGTCACCAAGTGCTTGCTGATAGGGGGTCATTTTGAATGTTGGGTTTTCTCTGTAATTATTGTGTGGTTTTTACTTTGAGACGACAGTTTGTTGTGATTCTGTGCTATATAAATAAAACGTAATTGAATTGAAAATTTGTTTCTGGGTTTGAGTTTAGTCTGTTGTTATTAATGTTGTTGTTTGGTTTTCTGTGTGTTAGCATTGATATTTTCAGGCCTTCTAAGTTTCAGTTTTCTGGGTTCTGTTCTTAGTGATTGTCATCCCTCGTTTCCGTTATCAGGCCTAACCTATGCTCCCCGTGCATTCTTGTCTCTCTTTGTGACTCCGTGTTCTGTTATTTCCTGTTTGAGTTTCCACATCATGCGCCAATTAAAATCTCACCATGTCCAAGTACTGTATGTAGAACCCTGTTGCATTTACAGTAGTTTTGCTTCCTCTGTCTTTTCCTCCATTAGTTTCAGCTGTATTCCCATCTCCTTACTTACATGATGTGTACGTATATTGCCCACTTTTCCCCTTGCTCCTTGTCGGTAGGTAGTGTGTTCCCTTCTTTCCGTGTTTTCTGTTTTCTCTTATTTTTTGGTTTATTTGCCCCAGTTTTGTTTATCCTTCTTTGTGAAACCCAGCAATAAAGCTGCTCCTGAGTCTTGCATTTGGGTCCATATCCTGCCTGCCACACTGCTGTACCTTGATAGAAAGTAATTTGAAAACATCACATTCACATCATAATGAACAAGAAAAAAAAGGCAACAAAGACAGATCAGACTTGGGGAGATCCTTTATCAAGAGGTTCTTTGGGACTCAAGTGACAAAAGCCGTCATTCAGTCACTTTCAAATACTTGTCCTTAGCAAAGCATTTTTAAAAAGCAGCACTTTTAATGGTGTTAATTTGATCAAATTCTTGTGTGTTTAAATCCCTCACATCTTAGAGTTCTGGGACTTCTTTTCAATTATTATAAAATATCAGTGGTTTTCACGCCTCTTGCAAAACATTGCACTAGTCTGTGGTTTTCAGACTTCAGAAGGATGTCTTTTCTTCCCCATATTGCATGAGAACTCTAAGAGGGTTTCCTTTTAATTAAGATCACAAAGATGGCAGACTAATTAACAACTCTGTATGAGGTTGATAACAGTTATCTAAAATGATACGAGAAATAACAGAAGCAAAATCTTCATGGAAAAAGTCTTGCAATCCGTCTGAAATATCAACTAAGACAATTTGGAACACATTCACATTCAAAATGTTCACCGTGGAGTTGCTGTAGCCTGATATCAGACAGTCACGTTGTTACACTCCGTTTCCATCTTCAGTCTGATATTGCAACCAATCGGAAGCGGGCATTATTCGTCATTGCGGACATGAACACATCTTTAATCTGCTTGGAGAAAGCAAACGGTAGCTTATGGTGTTGTAGCGCAGTTTCTGCTAGCGTGACTCAAATGTTTGAGCGTTTACTTTTGAAAAGCGGTCGTTGTTTTGTTTGAATCAGCTGAACAGTGGGTGTGGTAGCGTACATGTAAACAATGCATACTGATGCTCTAAAAACACATTTGTAGCTTTGTGTTTTTTCAAAAATAAATACCAGATTAAAATATATTCAGATTTGATCATGGAGAACTTCACTGTCTTAGTTAAAGTCAGTTTGTTCTTGTAGATTAAGACAAGCTTTTTTTTTTCCCACAATGACTAATCCTTTCAGAAACCTTTGATCCAACAAGGCCACACCAGATGTTGCACTGAACACCTAATGGGTCTATTCAGCTAATTATAGAAGCATTCTAGGAGCAGTGCGCAGCAGCACCATGACCGCGGAGTGGTTATTCAAACACTGCTTGCTCCATGCAGGTCCTTTTATCTCACAAAGAGCCTGAAGAGTGGCCAGATTGCCTGGCTGTGTGCTTAGTAGTGAATGGGAGCCGGTTCTCACCCATCCCAATCGTATTACAGTATGCTTCTTTGGTCTAACAAAATGAAATTCAGCGCCGGACTCAAAACACCTCTCTGCTCTTATTAAAATGACTCATGACTGTGTTTAACGAGCCATCGCTTTGGTGCTGTGACACTGACATTTTCAGAAAAGGAAGGAGAAAGCTGAGGTGCAGAGTCAAAAGTGAAATCTTGGCTGATGGAATGAAAAAAGCATGTTCATAGCTCTACAGTACTATAAAATACTGAGGTGGGGATGGAGTTTCTGACTTTTGAAAATCCAAATCTTCCTGGTTGACAGTTAGCTATATTTTCACTTCAGCCATTGCTAGAAGAAGTTTGGTTCTGTTTGAGTGGTGAACTCTGTACTGTACACTTAACTGTACAGTAGTTATACTGTGGTGACTTTCAGTAAGAAAATTAAACCCTGATTTAAGGACATGATTACTGTCTTTGTTCATATGCTCAAAAAACTGTGATTTTGATGGTGCAAACAGCCATGTTTCCAAAGTAGTGATTTTTACATTCAGCCTTTTTGTGTTGTTGTTGGTTGGACTAAATCTAAAGTAAATGGAAGAAATTTTATATAAATCTGTGCCGCGGGAAGATTAAAAAACCCTGCATTACAGAACTCCCATTAGCAGCATCCAGCCTCTAAAAATAATTTTCTGTGCAGTGTCTAAACTACAAAGAAACTGTTACAAGAGCATGTTGTCATGCATCTCTGCCAGCCTTCACTATTGTTTGACTATTTAAAATTCCATGAAACTGTGGGATAATGTCAGATAATTGTTATGCGAGCCAAGCTTCCACTGTGGTCTCCACAGAATAATCGAGCTGCGTCTGTTCTCCATATCAACAGATGGACACACAGACAGTAAGCAAACAGCGCATACCGATGAAGAGCTCAGCTCTCAGCTTCACCCCTCCAGGAACTGAGGAGTAATCACCATATTTGGATGGCCTCAAATCCTCGGGTGCGACTGAAGATTTGTAATTGGAGCTGAATGGTTGCAAACTGGCTTCTCCCGCGAGAGGGATTTAGCATGCCCGACACCAGCCAACGTGGTGGCATTTTGACAAGTATGGGTGGGGTTCACGTCACGGACTAGCCATCTGTCATAGCTGCCTGTGTCACACAATAACGCAGATACCCTCCAGAGCCAGAGTCTCGAGTCTGGAGGGCCTCTCTGTCTCTGCGTGTGTCTTGGAAGCAGGACAACTCCTGCCAGCTTTGTTTTCTGGTCGCTGTGTTATTTTTTTCTTATGCCTGTCTTCAAATGCCTTCAAATGCCTCTATCTGAATGAAGGTTCCTTTATGGGATGAGACCTTAAAGTCTGCTCTACCGTTTCCTGCCTGCTAGCGTTTCAACAAAACTTTACAGTCTCGAGAATCAGCTTCATGTTAAGAAGCTTGTATTTCTGACATGTAAACTGAAGCTGCAGCTAAATGATGTGTTTCCATGTTTTAACGATGATTTTTGAAGGGCTCTTTTTTATGTAGCTGCTGTTTTGATGTTGCTCGGGAGGTCACTTCTGATAATAAAATTGCTTTCCCTGGCATTGATTCAGCTATCGTGTTTTCTCCAGTTTGTCTTTTATTCTTGTGAAATTGTTTTGGAAGAAATCAAATGAATATGCATAAATTCATCAAAGACCAAAAGCCTTATACTTCTATTACACGGCAAATTTTCTTTCCAAAACTGGATGCTTACAAATAGAAATAAAAGTATTTAGTATGAAAGAAATAACTGGACTATGTTTGTCTGTGGGCGGAGCATGGTAGCAACACTGTGAAGACTAAAAGCTCTCCTCCCACAGCGACTACACAAGTTAAAAATGTATGTACACATGATCCCGAAGGGTACTTTGTATAAAAGCATCCATTTACAGTATGTTCTGGTTCCCCCCCAAAAAGACTAAAAGCTCACTGCACAACAAAAGTTCTCAACAAAAACTAATATTGCAGCATAAAAATTTGAAAATATTTCACATTTTCTGTGAGCTTCTCTCACATTCACTTCAGTGGCAGCAGCTCTCCAAGCAGCACCACTGCACTCTCACCATTTCACTTTGAAGCAATTACAGCCCAGCATCTGCTTCTTCCACTCAAGCTTCCTTCTCTGCAACGTCGTGCGCAAGTATGTATTTGTCTCTCCGTTCCTTCCTCACAACCCATTTGTCCAAATCCCTCTGACATGATACAGTAAAGCCGTAACACTTATAAATTATCTAGCAACTTCCAAAATGACTCTGATGTGGCCTTTAGAAGAAAGAGTCTCAAATTCAAAGATGACCCCATTTTTAATAAATGATTTAAAAGCATGAGTGGTTTCAAGCATGTCCAAAGTGATGCAGCGGAGTTCTAAATATTGATGCTGAGGGGAGATGGAGGATTCAGTGATCTCCTTGAAGAAGAGGAAAATAACTCATTCTAAAGAGATTTAAAGTCTTCAAAGACCAAAACAAATCTATGAAATATTGAGAGCTGGGAGAAGCACTGGTGTAGATCTGGAAGCAGCCATCATAAGAGGATGAGAACTCCAATTTGGAGATTGATAGCAATTAGACCTTTAAATTATGTCTATAAATGCAAAAGCACCGATGCTCACGTACACCAGTTGTAGACCTCAACTCAGAGTGCGGTCCTCTTAACGGCTATTTATAAATTAAAAAAGTTAACTTGTGACTCTCCACTGCCTACTGCCACCATTTTTTATGCCCAGTTGTTTTCTTGTGCGATTAAAAATCATTGAAAGCTATGTGTTTACCCTGTTGCTCAGTTTAAAAGTGTCCAGTGGAAGGAGGCCAACAAAATAAAAGACTAAAACCCCTGAAGTGCGTCAAAGTCTTATAACACTGAGACAGGATCCAGTCATGAGGAGCTCCTTTCTGCAGGATGTAGGAGCTGTCCTGCATCAACCTGAAGACAGATCACTGCAGTTGCACAAACACAGTATGTTCAATTAAGTTGTCAAAAAGTTTGTGTGAAAAAAATCAAAGTGCAGCCATTTTGAAGAGAATTTGCATTATCAGTTATCCAGCCTGGCAAACCGGCCTGTGCCCTTCAGCCACTGGATATCATCATTAAATGTTGGTAATGTAATCACTGCATGACTCTAAGCCAGCAGTATAAATAAGAAGCGATGCTCGCTCCATTCGAAATTGACATTATTGTCTGCGGCTGCCTGCTGATTGTCAGGTGAGCCGCTGAATTCATTATGATGATTCCTCAAGGCTGAGCTGAATTGATTGTTATCTGTTTCTGAAACTGTGTCCTCAACCAGTGCCTCATCTACATATCATTACTGTAATATAATTCATTTCATCAGGATTCATCACGAGATGTGACGTCCCTGCAGCCAGCGCCATCATGCACCGCAAAACATATATGCGCACCATGATACGCATCATTAAAATCGAGTTTGAGCGCCACACGCGTGTCAGCATGGAGGAGAGCGAGGGCGACGTTTCCCTGTTCTCATCAGTTCTTTGTTTGAGCTGGCTTAGCCTATAAACAGTGTTAGATTTTTCCCTATATTTGCGCATTATAGATAAGAAGCATATCTGGTGGTGCAGATGTGCCTGTGAGGCTGCCATCCCATCAGCTCCTACGCACTGGGAAAAGGCCGGAAGAGACATGCATGGCTGATGACAAGTGCCTCGGTGTGACTGTATGTCACGGGACAACAGCTGAGCTCAAACAGTGATGCATTCAGTGCTGGTCAGAGGAGGAGACAGAACAGCAGTGGATCTGTTTTTGAAGAAGTTTATTTTTAGTTTCTGCTCTAAAGTGACAAAAGAAGTGAGGCAGCAAACGAAATGACTTTCAGGTCCTTTCATTTTGCTGTCCAATACAAATATGTTCACGTGTAAGATAATCAGAATGAAAATAATCAAATATTATGTGAGTATATTGTGAAAGCGTTTTTAAAAAAAAAAACTTTCATCTTATAATTGCTGACTGATAACACGCCTTCCGCGAACAACAGTTATCCAAGCAGCTTAGCAATTGTCAAGCTCTGAAAATGTCCCCACACTAAACCGGTCTGTGTGGGTTGATATTAAAAATCTCTTGCGTTTAAGGATTTTATAATAACACAAGTATGCTTGAAAGTGAGAGCTGTATCTGCTTTGCAATACATAAGCTCTAATTACTAAATACGACCAAAACTTTCTAAAAGGTCGTACTTGTGTGAAACAAAAATATCACATTGGCCATCACGATCAGGACCCCTTTTAAAAGCTATTTGCGGTGCTTGGAAACATTAAAAATGTAGCTAAATTTCAAAGAGATTGGAGTACGCTGATTAATTCAGTTGTGGAAACAAGCTAATGTTTCATCAGTGCTGCAACTTCATCTGCCTTCAAAAGAAAAGCAAAGGCAGAGACAGTTCTTGAAACTGTTGACATCTTCAACTGCAAATGCAAACAGATTCACTACTTCTTTAAAAAACTTTTTAAGAGCGTAGCTTGTTTGGCAGCCACAGGACCTGGGCACCTTGCTTTTAGCCGACCATGAAGTAATCTGTAAACCAAAGTGTTCTAGAGTATGTGAGGCCATCTGTGACCACAACAGTGACCAAGCACAGCAGCAAAAAGAATTGAGGTGCTGCAGCGGCTCACTTGAAGTTCAGACCTCCACCTGATTCAAATGCTGTATCAGAACCTTAAGAGAGCAGTGCATGAATAAACAAATGCCTGCTAAACTCAATGACCTGAGGCAACATTGTAAAGAAGAGCGTCCACAGTCATACATTATGAGAGACTGATAAAATCATACAGAAAGCCATTACTGTACTTCAAGCTGTTGCTGCTAAAAGTTGTTCTACAAGGTTCTGTAGAATGTGATGCACTCTGAAAAGGATAAGCAGAGGAAAATGGATAGATGGATGAAATTTTAATTTGGATCATTTGGTACATGTGGCATTTTTTGTTTTGTTTTGTTTTTTTGCAAGTTATAATGCTTAAAAATGTATTGTGCAATTTATTTAGATTTTGTGGGAGGATTAAAAAAATCACACTGGTGATGTAGCAGCCTCAAAAACTCACACAGCAGGTACTAAGGGGTTATAAATGATTAATTATTCTTTTTTTTTTTTGCTGCTTGTTAAGTATTAAAGGATTCAGCTAACTATATATGTAAACTTTATCAATAGTGTTAATTATAAAGTGTAATTTGTGCTCCCCTATTTTCTGTGGCACATGTTGGATGAGTGACACAAGCATTTTAAGATTTGCACAACAATTACAACTTGCAGCGCTTACAGTCTCAGAAAACAGTGCAGTGCATCTCATAAATGCCAAAATGATTCGACACGTGAATGGGAACCGTACATAATTCAAATGAACTTGTTTTCGCTGTTGTTGCAGTTGTGCCAAAACTGATATACAATTTTAATATCAATGATTTGACGTTTCTTTTCCAAAATACATGTCTCCACTGGGTGAATTAATCCTGTAATCATGTTTTCTCTGCAACAGCTGGAAATTAGGACACCGTGATGGATATCTATATCGCTGAAGTACAACATTTCCATATTAATATTACGCCCACCCCCCCAAAAAAAAAAAAAAA
>VOQJ01022082.1:0-10211 GCA_015052665.1 Apistogramma diplotaenia | reverse complement strand
TTAGTTTTGTATTCTAGTTCCTCGTTAGGTTATTTGAGTTTCCTTAGTCTAGGCTCCTTTGTGTTCTTGTGTCATGGTTCTTCTGTGTTTAGTTCCCCTCCTGTTTCTACTCTGTATGGTTCAGTTTCCCTCAGTCTCCCTCCTTGTGTCTGTTTAGTTTCCAGTGTAAAGTCTGCGTGTGTTCTTTGGTTTGTCACTTCCTGTATTATTTTGATAGTCTCGTGCTCCTTGTGCTTTGTGTTTAGCTTTGCTTCCTGTTATTAGTTTCATTTGAGTCACCTGTGTTCCCTGCTGTCTCCACTTGCCCTGATTACCTCATGTGTCTATTTAAGCCCTCAGTTTGTCTCTGCTCCTTGTTGCGTCGTCGTCAATGGTTCCTCCCCCGCTGTGTGTAAGTTTCCCTTTTTGTATTTAGTTGCTTTTCTCCCAGGCTCTGTGTTTTGCTTTAGTTAGTCACCCTGGTTGAGATTCCGTGTTTTGTATTTTCTTTTGTTTCCTTTGACTCCTGCCATTAAAGCAGTTTTGAGTTCAGTTGCTTTGCGTCCAGCATTTGGGTCCTACCCCCCTCCACATGGCGCACCATGACACTTCCCACCTCTGGTGAATTGCAAACAACTTAAAAGTGCCCCGCGTGTGCTGTAGAGGACACAATCATGTCACACGTAGCTAGCGTTCTCAGTGTCTCAGACATAAACATGGATCAGGATGCAGAAGAGTGACATTTTTTGAGTATCAACGATGTACAGGTCACATTTAAAAAGATCAGATGTGTATCGGATTTAGGACCACATATCCAAGTGGCCTAGGTCGCATTTGTAAAAACTGGATGTGTGTTGTTCAGACTGTTGTGAAAGGTTCAGATACAGGTCGCATAAGGGGAAAAAAATCGGATTAGGGTCACTTCAGGCTACAGTGTGAATGTAGCCGAAGACTCAAAAGCTCCAGCAGCTTACTGAAAGGACCCCAAGATTTTGCATTTCTTAAGAGTTAAGTGTTAACCTTTGCATGCTAACTTGCTCACAATGGAAGTGCTCATGTGTTTAGTGTTATGTTCACACACCCCCCCTTTTTAAAATGGGTTTTTCAGAAGTAAGTCATAACCAAATGGCAACGTTAAAGGGAGACTTTAGTTTATAAGTAGCATATTTAAGGTCTTTAAAGGCAGGTTAAGCATGTGGCTAAAATGCAGCCTAACCCATTCTCCTAAGTGGTTTACTGGTAACCTGGGGTATGTGGTGGTTAAGGTGCAAAACTGGTACCAGAGGTTCAAGATTGGTATCCATAAGCTACAAATCACAAAAGTTCTAAGATGAAATGTATACAGTCTGGATAGCACAGGTTTTTTGCCTTCATGTCAGTGCTGCATATCAGACTGGCTTAGTTAGACTTAGCAGTGTTAGCATTTTTCCTGTAGTTTATGAGCTGCACTAAAATCAATATTTCATAGTTATTCTACTGTCTAACAACAGGAGCCAAAAAATACGTGGCTACATGAGATTGGATTCAATGTGATTTTGGCTGTATCAATAAGCAGTATAATTGAGTGTAGAGAAGCAAACAGCTGCAAAGGGCTAGCAGAATGCCTGCTGAGTTTAGCTTCACTGGAGCAGTTGCACAGTGTAACACACACAAAGTACTTCTCTGTTAAAAGAAGCATCACTTTACTTGCTGTCATATGATATTTTATTGGAACCATTATATTTCTTTGAAACCCACCTGACTGTTTTGACAAAAAAACCTTATTTTATTTTAATAGCACCGTAGCTTTCACACAGACACATACACAGACACTACATACACTCATTCACCCAACACATCACCCCCACTTCATGGGGTGGGAGGATGGGGTGGGCATGTCCCGGGGTTGCGGCTTTTTACCCTCATTGGTGAGTATGTTCCATGACAGAGGTACACACACATTACGACAAAACACGATAAGAATTTGTGTGCGTGGGTGTGTTTGTGTTATGTATATACATGTATTTATGAATGTGTGTATGTATACGTAACATAACTTCTATTGTATATTTTTTTTGCCCTCCTCTCTCCTTTTCTATCTCCCCCTCCTCCCGCCCCTTCCTTCCTGCCTGTCTGAACAGCCATGAACAAAGAAAAAGAAAAATACAAACATTAACACGATTAGCTTATATTAATAAAGCTCTTCAAATATGTCTGGTACAACAATGCATTCGGAACATCATTCTGTTTGCAGAAACTGCCAGACATGACAGGCAAAAAAAATCACATTAGTTTAAATAGAGAATTATCATGTTTAAATACCAGTTCCACATACAGCCCAACCAATCAAGGCAGCAGTGACGTGAAGTCAGGGGAGGCAAGTGAGGCCTCCCCTGTCGTCATGGAAATATAAATTTAAAAAAAATGAAATGGTTATATTTATTCAGTGATTTGTATTTTAAAGGGGGTTTTTTTCCTTTTAACTACACTATTTTTAGATTTTTCAAAATCGCTGAATTTTTGCATTTACCGTTCAAAAGAGATGAGTGGTGAGGCAGCAGCCCGCTGAGCCTCACCATGGGTTGCGTGTAACTGTGCTGCATGCTATGCAATGAGACTGTATTGCTGTCCCCCTGCATGTTGCTATTAAGTTTGAACACTTTTACTATATGAACTAAATTTATATATTTTACCTGATGTATATAATGCACAGTGTTTAGTCAACAACTGTATGTGTGTAATGTTTCTTGTGCTGAGCGATCATAAAACTGCTGCAGACACTAGGTGTTCTTGTGCCTCATGTCAGGGGGCGCTGGTGATCCCCGGGATTCTTCTTACGACTCCTCGGCTGCAGAATAATAGAAGACAGCAAGCTACAGTAAACAGTTGGCAAACAAGTTATCGACACTTTTCTTCTAAAGGAGCAGCGCATGGACTTCATTTATAAGTGAAGGTATGAAGATAAAAAAATTTTAATGCTATTTTTCTATGCTAGTTTGTATATGTAAAGAAAGCTGCTGTGTAGGATCATATGTTTGTAAATCTGATGTGATGACATCAGTGCCTCATCAGCCATGAAACTCACCGCACATCACTGAAAGGCAGCAGGTTATATGGAAGAATGCTGGCAATAAGCAACTTCAGATATTCACAGCTAATATTTATATCAACGTTTATAAAAAAATATCTGGGACCTTTAACCTTTCATCACTGCTGATTTACCTGTTACCTGCCTTTAACACAGGGTGAATCACCACTGAGATGTCTGTGTTGCAGTACCGTAATTACGTGACCGTTGGTCCTCTCAGAAAAACTGTTTCTGAAAGCTGAGAAATTGAGCATGACAATCCAATCATTGCCTTGCTGAAAAATGAAGCAAATCAAATGCTTTCCAGATGTATTTCACGGTGAATCTAAAACTGACGGTACTTTTCCGTGTTCATAATTCCATCAGTTTTGACAGGATCTGCAACACCACTGGCTGAAATGCAGCATAGTGACACAATTCAAACCACGTATCCATCAGTTTTCTTCCACTTATCCTAAAGCTTCAAATTTTGATTCATCACTCCATAAGAGCAGTTGCCACTGATTTCCAGTCCAGTTCTGAAGTAGTTTGACATTTAGGGTTAATAAGGTCATTTTTGCCAGAAGTCCATGAACGGCGGGATATTTGAAATGCATTGTGTTGCCAAAGAAGTAACTCCCCTCCCTGAATTATTCCACAGTGGTCTGGATGGACTGTTATTCACTGTATTTCAGCCTCTGAAAATGGACTAAGACCTAAGATGCCTTCTGTGGCATCCCAGAGTTTCACACTCTCGGGAAGGGAAAGGTTAGCTGTCCACTTGGCAAGGGCCCTCCTTTGAGGATGCCAGAGTGAGGCTTAAGTCAAAGCTATTACAAGAGGCAAATAAGTTGCATGAAATATTCAGCAAAGTCCATGTCCGGAGAAGTGAAACCATAAATAATTGAGGGAGCAAGGGTCTGGGTATACCTGTGTTGTGCTGGAGCATCTCATATTCTATGTTCTGAACTATGGCATGTTTTGCTGCATTTGGGATGTTCTTTGTACAATTATGCCATTAATTTAAAGGTTTTTCTTTTACTGTAAACTACTGTAAATGCACAATCATAGAGGATAGTTTCGTAAAAATAAGAAATACATCTGCAAAATGCTTAAAAAAGAACTAACCAAAGGCCTTTTTCGGAGCAAAGCAAATCACACGGACCAGAGTATTTCGGTCTGAGCCAGCTTTGTAGTTATGTAAGCTTGAGTGAATCCAAATCCTACATAACAATTTGTTGTCATGGAGCTTAGCATCCTGGACAGAGCGTTCTGCATGTGTGTGTGTACGTGTGAGAACGATGGACGCAACTTTCTCGACGCTCCTTTGGTTACGGCTCTGCCAGAACTAATCAAGAAAACTTTCCAATCAATAAAACTCCACTGGACCCAGGGAGAGCTTTCAGGTCTGCCCGCACCAGGCGCGCAAAAGATAGTTATCACTCCAGCTGAGAAACGAGCTGCTCAGCTTCAGCTCGGCCAGTGGATACATTTAAAACTCAGCTTGAGGAAACGGGAGGAAGATGATGAATGACGTCTCTGGGAGAAAAGCAGACGATGTAGCTGTGGAGGTTTAAGATGGTATGTGAGTGTGAATGAAAAACAGGTAGGAGGGGGGAAAGAGAAATAATAGGGGAGCGATTTGGAGGCCGTTTTCTTGGAAGAGATAAAGCAAGACAGAGGGGGGAGATTCACATCTGAGTTTTCTCTCAGGCCATTAGTGGCCCTGCTGTGGGCTTCAGGGTAGACCTCTGTGATTAACTAGCAGAATTATTTTTTTTTTCACACTGGTTGGACGAATATACAACAACAACTTACTGCTTCTCAAGAAAATGGCATATTGAGCTGCCAAAACATAATAAGAGAAGGTGAGAACATCAAGGAGGGACTTTTCACACCTTTTTCCTTCCAGCTAATCCGCATGCAGCTTTCTTTAAAGGTTTCCATTTTTCATTAACAAAAAGCCTTTTAACCCACCGTTTTTGTTTGTTTTTTTGTATAAAAGGGAAAAGAAAAAAAATTGTCACATCATTAAACTGACGACACAAATAAAAGAATTTACAGTGCATCTATTTCTAGTCTTGTTGAGCGCTTCAAGCATCCTTTCACAGGGAGACTGTGTGACTTAGCAGCAAAAATCACATGCAGGCAGTTTGTCAATAGAAAATTTCTTTGTCTGGTAATACTTTTTTTTGTTCTTTTATTCTTTTGGAGACACATGCAACCATGTTTGGGTAAGTGTGGAACACTCCTTGTGTGTTTGAAATATAGGAACACTTTTTTAAATACAGTATATAAGAGCTTGGACGTCAATATTTGGGGTGACCGCCTGAACTCTGACCTCTCTGAGGCAGCTGTCTTGACTTTTCTTTAAGCAGTCTTCATCAACAGTTCTCCGGACGTCTTGAACGACATTCAAACTCTTCTCTGGACATTGGCTGCTTTTTGTTCCGTTTTCTGTTAAGATAATTCCAATATGCTACAATGACGTCGAGCTCTGGGGAGGCCAATCCACGGCTGACAGTGTTCAGTTGTGACAAAGCAAACCGATTTTGACAGGATCTCCCACACCATGGCAGGTCTTACACTTACACAGGTTGCCACTGATTTTCAGTCCAGTTCTAGTGTAATTTGGCATACCTCAGCCTTTTATCCCCATTTCCTTTCCTTAGGAATGGCTTCCACTAAGCCCATTTCAAATTGGGCTTCAGTGAATGATGGATGGATCAGCCGAACAGCCAGATGTATCTCTGGGAGACCTGGGAGGATTGCTTTCTTCTGGACAGAGATCTCGGATGCAGTTCCTGGAATCTGATGGAGCTACTCTCCCAGTTTGGGGGTAACTGCCTCGAGTGTTCCGATTACCACGGGGACCACTATTACCTTCACTTTCCACAACCTTTCCAGCGCTTCACTCAGCCCTTGGTATTTATCCAGCTTATGTTCCTCTTGATGTTACTGTCACTTGGTATTGCTACATCTACCACACTGAACTGTTTCTGATCCAGATGTAAATACCTGGAAATAAAAGCTCCAGTTTATCTTATGTCTCATATTGATTTTTTTTTTAATTTCAAACCCAAGTGTTTTCAGTCTACTGCAAAAATAAAGGGATTGGCTTCACTGTGCTTTAGGAGGGGCAGTCTAGATCTGTGCAAAACAAGAAGGGTTTCCTAGAGTGCGATCACAAAAGCTTGCAGAATTTCCCCAACTCTCCTTCACCACTCCCCTCATCTCCATTGCTCTGTGGCCTCAGTAAATGCTTTCAAAATTCCTTTATGGCTCAGTTTCAGGTCATACTGAATAAAACATGAAATTCACTATTATAGTCAATTAAAGGGTCATAAAGGATTAACTAATAACTTGTCAATCACAGTGATTGGCCAGTGGCAGTGTTGTCCTTGGTACAGCACAGTCAGGTCCACACATCACTCCTCAGACCCAGGTTCAAATACAGTCAACTGCTGTGATTTAATTGGCATGTAGGTGATATCACATTGGGTATATCCATCTTGGCCAGTGAGTGAATTTCACTGGCCAAAAGTAGAGCAGAGACATCTTGGACAAGCCGTTAATAACTATAACCACAAAGCAAGTCATGATCTTTGTGATATGAATGCATTTAAATGCTTCAGAAGGTCCAAATGCCACAATATACAGATCTTACAAAGTTCAGTTCAGCAACTTGCATTCACTGATATACAGTATATATGAGCTATTAAGAGCAAAAAATGCTCTGCAATAAAGTTGGCTGTCACAGAGAGTAGGGATTGACTCCTCTGGCTTCAAGTGGTAGTTCAAGGATCTTCTTCTGTCCCTTCTTTCTTGGCTTCATTTTTCAGCCCCACAGGTGGCCGCTTGGCCATGATGACAAGGAGTTTCCAATTATCTAGTAATCGCAAGTTGTGGCCATAAAAGGTGTGTGGTTCAACCTGATGATTCGGGCAGTAATTCTTCAAATATCGAAAGCTTTTTCTCCATGTTTGCAGTTTATCATTATAAGCATATTTATGTCTCACTAACTGCTGAAACAGTTGGTGAAAATGTCTTTGCAGCTGTAATAAAATCTGTTTTATATTTTTGTAAAGCTGATTGCTTTAAAAAAAGTATCAGAATAGGATAGAATACTTTGCTGTTTTCATTTAATTTTTTACTGTTACAAAATGAAAAATATTGTATGTAGTGATCTAAAATATCCATGATAGATACTCTAAAATAAATTGAAGTACAACAACTGTGATTCTTAATTAAGCTTAATAGATTTCTCTAACTGTGAAAGCAGAAGAAGAACAAATGCAGGAATCTGTTTTTGTAATAGCTTTTTCTCAACAGATATTTCCAATAACTGTTCAAACATCCTCTTCTGTCATTGGTAAGACTATATAATATGTGTTAAAATTCCACATTTGTCCCTCATATCCGTGAGGCTTGAGCTACAGTCATTTGCATTGCTTGCAATGTCAATAATATGGTCCACCCACCAGCTATGAATAAATTTACCTACCAAAACTGGCTCATTATAAAAGCAAGGACACCAAGTAGACATAGTATCTCACATGTAGCCGCTGTGTGGCTGTTAGCTGACCTGGTGCCTTTGAGCTGACTGCGCTCATATTCCACAAGCATGCTGGATGAACCCTTTGATCATACGATCTCTTCTGTGGAATCAGCTCACCCTGAGGCATATAGTTTTAAATCTAAAACTGGATCCCCTCCTACAGCTTGTGCGCAGCGGAGTGGGCAGAAGGTAATGATTGCTGCTTGTCGTCTTTGTTGGCATAGGGTAGAAAAATATTATTGAGCAACAAGTTCAAGAAAATGAGAACCTGATGTCACCTGAAAGCAGCTGATCTACTTTTCTATCCTTGTATTTGTCCTCAATTCAGCACAATTATAGATGTCCCTGCCACTTTTAATGTGAGAAGATAGGAATGTGTGCTGGTTGCGAAAACGTTCACACAAAACTTTGTCTAATTGCTCTAATTTAGCTTGCTGTTTGTGATGACACACATCAACCTGCCATTATTTAATAAGCTAATTATTTCTGTTGTGTCTTTAAATACCCATCTAAACAACATTAGACAAGATTTTCATCGTTTTTTTTTCCTACCACATCATTATGTATTGAACCAGAAAATGGGAATGCTAACACTATGCTTTGGCCTACAGAATAGCTCTACACAGAGTTCAACCAGCTAACAAGCTTGAGAAATAATTCATTGTCCTGCTGTTTTCTTGAGCCAGTAAATACTGCCTAATGCCAATGTTGGAACAAAGTCAGCCAGCAACACATGCTGTGTCAGTCATACATTTTGGATGTTATCTTTAGACACAGCTATACATCTTTTTCTTCCTCCCTCTTTCTGTATGTGTGTGTATGTATGTGTGTGTGTATGTATGTGTGTGCATATATATAGATATAGATATATATAGATATAGAGATAGATATATAGATAGAGATATATAGATAGATATATATCTATCTCTATATCTATATATAGATATAGATCCTAGTTTCAGATATGCATTAAAATTGAGCCTCTCATAATTGATACGAATGGGGAAGGTAGGCAACTGTTTGCCAAACCTCCAAGATTTTGCAATGACAGTCGACAAGACCTGACCTCCCTAAGGGGGCCCCAACTGTCTCCGCTCACTCCATGTCAGTCAATGAAAATGAAGAGGAGTCACTCTTTCTGGGAGTGAAAAAGAGAGAAAAGAAAAAGCAAGAGTGGTAAAGTCAAGCGGATAATAAGAATTAAGTATAATGCTGAATAATTAAATGCCGCTACTCTGGAATGTAGCGTCACATTATTTCTTTCATTGCTTTGACATTTAGCATTGGCTAATTTAACCAGCAAAGCAGCCTGGTGTGTCCATCTCTGCTAGCTGTTATGTGACTGAGTCGAGTGTGTGGGGCCAGAAAGAATGTAGAAGGTAGTAGTTAAGTGTCTGACATTTTTACCAAAATAAACGTGGTTTCTACTATTTCTAGTAAATGATTTATTTGTAGGACACCAGTAATGGAGGGATTTCGAGGGTGAAATTGGCTATCCTTGAAAATACTTTTACAGAGTTTGGTTCGGTATTGTAGGGTCTTTACCTAACAATATAAAGTGCCTTGAGGTGACTATTTGTTGTGATTTGGCACTGTATAAATAGAAGTGAACTGAATTGACTAGTTCACTGATGAAAGCTTTGTCTGACAAAGCTAATTGTAAGGCTGTGAATGCTAAGTTATAAAACTTGACCCAAAATTACTAAAGTTTATCGGTGTAAATACCTGTGCTATAAATGCAGTGTAGTGTATGTTTTCCATTTCTAAATTTGTCAGTGTAGATGTCAGTACATAAGTTAAATCCCTTTTATTGGGTGTATTACACTGCTTCTATCAAATGAAAAAGAAATAGTAAACACTGTATAGTGAATGTTTCCCCAGGAAGAACATTCAGAAGTTGAATTTGTGGAAATAAGGATAAGGTGCTTCCTCCAAAATTCTGATAATGCAAAGTTCAGAATTCCACATTTAATTGATTATAGATTATACAGTATGTACTGGGGTGGGCCGATACTGGGAATTTGGTGTCGATACAATACCAATACGATAGTGGTCAGTATCGCCGATATCGATATCGATACCAATACTTCCAAAACATAGTCGCGAGGGGGGGGATAGCGACCTTTTTGCGTGAAATGTGACTCATGATCATTGAATAGTTTGCGATTTTGCCTTTAGTTAGTTGATTATAATAAAACAGGACAAAATTTTTAGGCAAACAAACATGCTTTGTATTAACTAGAATAATATAAGATATGCAAAAGTATAAAAAATGAAACAATTCACTTATTACCTTTAATTAACACACATTTGTTTAAGAAAAAGGTCACTCGTGCAAAATAACAATAGCAACAATTTAACAAAAATATAAATATAACAATATAAACACAAAAATGTCTTCCATTGCACACAGATATCTGTAAAAAAGAGAGAGAGAGGCGCGCTGTTTGCACAGACAGAGTTGAAGCTGTGCTCGCACGAACTCAGTGAGGAAATTCGAGTAATTTTGCTGAACGGATAGAAGAGAAACTGCAGCAAAAGAATCGATATTTTTGCCGTGGTATCGATCCGATACCGATCCTCACCTGGTATCGATACTATCGATATAAGTATCGATCCGCCCACCCC
>VOQJ01022078.1:4725-20164 GCA_015052665.1 Apistogramma diplotaenia | reverse complement strand
GCTAAGCTTCACGCAGAGGATTTTGTCCTGTTGTGCAATTACAGAGGAAACCAGCAGATGGCGCTGTGTGACTGTCATCACCAGGGAGAGGGTTCCTTCTTTCAGTCTTCCCCTGATGATGATGATGATGATGAGATGACAGAGAGAGAGGGAGGGAGAGACGAGGGGAGTCCTGGTTTTGTGCCTCAGTCTCAGATGAATTATGGCTCCCAGGAGGATGGAAACCAAACCGGTGATCTTCTGCCTGAAGACGCTCCTGCTGCTCTACTCCTTCATCTTCTGGGTGAGAAAACTCTTCATTCTTTTATTTGTTTTCCAATTTATTCCTCATGATTTATTGTGACTGCAGCTGAATCCTGTTTTACAAGAGAGCCTAACAGGCTTGTTTAAAGCATGTTTGAGCCCCTGAAATGTCACTCAAGTCCTCCAAATGAAGCTTCAGCAGCAGCTTTCCAACAGATGTAAAGTTAAGAATAATCTGCTTTAGTTAAACGCGGTTGCAGGTCAGTAAATGAAATGTAAAGGAACGTTTGCACTTTTAAAGTGGACAAAAGTCAAAGGTCAGTGGATCAGTAATTAACTGGACTCTGAGGCTGTGACACCAACCCGATAATGAAGACCTGGACCTACATTCAGGGCAGTGCTGAAACAGCTGGTAACAGGAAGCAGTCGAGTCAGTGAACCTGATCAGAATGTTTAGACCTCCTTCAGCTCTGACTGTTGCCTTATGCAGCCACTGCTGTGTTTGGTCTGTATTTTCCGCCCATTGTTGTTGACTCACCCGACTCGTTGTTTACCTGTTGTTGTCTGGGCCTCATCAGTTCTTCACTGTCATTTACAAATTACTAGAATATATTACAGGGTTGGGTTTTGTAGCCCAAATTGCTGACTGGCCTTGTTTTCCTCAGTCTCAGTTGCTTCTTATCCTAATATCCCTTCCCTTATTGATTAGCGTGGATTGATTGTCATGGCTGTGTGTCCGGATTTCCACTGCAGCCAATACAGCTAATCAGCCCAGGGTATTGCTAAACTGCGTTTTTCCACAGTCCTGCTGGTTGTACCCTTGAGTGTTAATCTTTGATGCGAGTCGCCTTTTAGTTGGCTAGCTGTTGCCTAACACTGTTGGTCAACCCAGGTTGTTCTTACAGCACCTACAGCTGCCACCACACTGATTGTTGCTTAGCATTACTGTTGTCTCTTCCTGATGGAAACTGGTGTTTCCGAGGCCTGTTGGCGTTCCCGTGTTCTTGCTCAGCCGTGACTGCTGCTCTGTCCTGGTTGTTGCCTCGTTTCTGCCCAATCCTGCGAGTTGCCTACTCTTGATTGCTGACTCATCATTAATTTTATAGCCAATAGACGTTTTCTTTTAATTGTTTTTGTCTCATCCTGTTTATTCTAGCGCAGCCCAGTCCAGGGTTTACACCAGGCATGTCAAACTCACGGCTCGCAGGCCGCTTCCGGTCACACCCCTTACTTCCGGCTGAGAATTGGCGTTAAAGGTATGGTACAAATAGGCCCTTTAAGTTACTTTTTTGACATTCTGCTCAACCCTCTTAACTGGAGGAGAAAGCAGAATGTCAAAAAAGTAACTTAAAGGGCCTATTTGTACCATACCTTTAACGCCAATTCTCAGCCGGAAGTAGGGGGCGTGACCGGAAGCGGCCCGCGAGTTAGACATGCCTGGTTTACACCATGCCTGCTTGTTGGGAAGACCGTGGTTGTTGCTGCATAAAGTGATTGTTGCCTACCTCACATTGTATTCTAACCTTAATGGCTAAGCTAACCCCAGTTACTGACTTACAGTATCGGTCTTGTAGTCATTTAGAGTGTAAAGTTGCCAGGCCCTGCTATGAAAATGGCACTTCAGTACATGTAAACTCAATGTGCTTAACACAGCTGCAGCCCAGTTAGCTGTGCAAGGTATTTCCTGGCTTTAGCTGTTGCTCAGGCTGTTTTTTCCACCAGTTCTGCTTATTTTCTAGTCCTGGTTGCTTATTTGTAGCCTCTAATGACTGTCAGGTCCTCCCCCGTTGTACCGGCTTGTTTGACCTTGTGAGGACTGGTTCCTGTCCAGTCAGATCTGCTTCCTCTGACTGAGATGTCGGTGTTTTAAAGGAGCAAACTGCTGCCTTCGGTTCAGACCCTCGGAATAATTTTCTGAGATTTCACGGCCTGTGTTAAATGATTAATGTTCACCTTGCAGACACTGTTTACATGGCAGATTCTGCTATAAAACAATCTGCTATATGATCTTGTAAGTCACAGTTTACCTTAAATGTCTTTTCCTTTGTCGCTGCTACAAAGCGGATGATGAAGATCTCGGACATTGTTTCCAGGTCCATTTTACCGTTGAAGCGGATCAGATTTTTTTTGATCGTTTCAGACACAATCTGTCGTCTGCCGCACAAACATAAACTCCCACTTTTATCCCAAATCAAACCAACCTGACGTGACTCCAGCTGACAGACGGATTTCTTATCATCCGCGCAGCGTTTCAACATCCCAGCTTGACTCCGTTTGAAACGCTCATACAGGCACAGCGGGCAGCCCGGCGCGACTGGGAGTCAAAATCAAACGCCTCCTTCATTTATCTCCTGCCAGCATCCAGCGTTTTCTCTCCCCTTTCATCCTGCAGCCGGTCTGACTCCCAAACCTGAGCAGACGTCCTCACAAACCACCTGAACGAGACGCAGCTTCCCGACAAAGATAAGCTTCAGGAGGGAAATTAGTCATAAATGATGAAACTGTTATTTAAGCTGCATTGTAAGTCGTCACGAGAAGTTACGATGATTCTCAGAGCGAGGACGCTTCACCTCACTGTGACCTTTGACTTATCTTTTAGCCAACACGTCTCGGGACACCTGAATCTGTAGCTTTTATTTCACACTCTTTTCATAGAAATAACAGTAAAAAAAAACAGTAAAATGAATTATACACTTATTAATCTGTAATTCTAAGAGTTTAGTCACTATTTTTCATCATTTCTGCACATTTTAAAAGTGACACCTCAGCAAAAAGCTCATGATCTTGATGAACGTGGTCATGAAGAAACGGCTTAATGCTGTATGAACTTGTGCATATTGTAATATTCTAAAAAACATATTCCCTTCACTATATGTGAGTTTTTTTTGTATTTTTCATATATGGTGACTTCACTGACCTCAACTTTCTACAAAAGGCAACATTTTGAAAAGTGTCACAGAAGTAATGAAGTCCTGTTATGTGCTCCACTAACACGCTGAGGGTGACATTTCAGTGCCCAACAAAGAGTGAGCATCAGGCTGGTGAGGGTTCGAGGTGGGTTTTTTTAGCCACATGCTAAATAGGCAAAGTATCTAGATGAAATGAACTTTGAACCCTAGCCCTGGATGGGCCGGTGGATACCTTAAATAAGATCATGTCTCTCGGGCAGAGAAAGGAAGGAAAACGGAGCTGTGAGACACGTGAACCACGTCTTTGTGTTTTTGTATTTCATGCTCTTCCTCACGAAGGCCCGTGTGGAGGGTTTAAACGCTTCTGTGAGATTATGTAAAAGTATTGACGTGCTGTCAACATGAAGGTTAAGTGTGGAGTGATATGACCTATGAACCCCCACCCTCCTCCCATTATGCTGCGTATGAATATGATCCTTTTAACTGCTCTGCATCTATATTGTCCTTCGTCCATTGGAAACCATTGATCCAGTCCCGTCCTGTGCTGTCCTGCAGGGGTCCCACGTAAATGTAGAGCTAAAGGTTCTCTGTTGGAGCGACCGCTTCACTCTGACGGGGGCACTTACCCCTAAACGTAACCATGACAGCCGAGCTAAGCCCTAACTTGGGCTTTATTGTTATTAAAAAGCTAGCCCTGAGTGTAACGAGCCAACAGACCTGCAGAGGTAAACTCTCCGCTGCTTCGTGAGCTTTTCAAAGTGACTTTTGCTCCCCTCCTGTGTGCTCTGGCTGTGTCCACAGCTGCTGAGCCAACTGGTTTCAGCTGGTTCCAGTTTGTGGTGGGGATGCCGGTGAGGCTTCTTTTCCCGTCTGTCTGTCACTTTGTCACTTCGGCGTCAGAGCGAGCAGAGTCATGCGGAGCTTAATCAGCGTCCCTGCTTCTCTGAGCGCTTCAACACGTCGGCTGCGCAGCTTTAACTCGATCAAAGACTCAGCTTTTAAACATGAATCACGTCCTTTGACAAGGCAGAACACTTTGTGTCTTTACTGACTGTAAGAAACATAAACGCCTTTAAGTTTCCATTCGACTGCACGAGCGTGTAAGATTAATGCGTTTGTCTCTTTGTCTGGTGGTAAACATGGAACAATACAAGCATAAAGAAACATTTTACTTTGTTTGCTCGGCTCATTTTGTATTCCTGGATGTCCTCAGTTTTCAGCATAAATTTTCAGATCCTGTCAGAAGCCACAAATGAAATCATGACCTTTGCTTTCACAGATTAAGCAGATTACATTTTATTCACCACTGTGCTGTTTTTTGACTCTCTTACTTCCAGCTTTAAACTCCTCTGGGTTTCGTTCTAGCTCACACATGAATGCTTCATTTAAGTGTTTTCTACATCTCAGATTTATCTTTAATTGGAAAAGTCACTGTATAAATGTACGTTTTGTTCAATACTTCAAAACAGGCACAACATGTAACATCAGATATCACATCACATCCTGACTGATTACATTGGAGGTTCCTCTGGGTACTGTTCTCAGCCCTTTACATTATTAAAGAGATAAACCACAATGTAAAACTAGAGAGAAACACATAAATAGAAACATCTCCTAAAAGTGAAATAAATTAAAATACAAATCTTTGTTTTAATGTGGAGTTTTAATTGTTGTTACACTGACTCCTGACTCTCCCCCAGGTGACGGGAGTGGTCCTGCTGGCAGTGGGGTTATGGTGGAAGTTCATGTTGGGTCCCTACATGTTGCTCATCTCCAGCAGTCCTCCCAACGCTCCCTACGTTCTCACCGGCACCGGCGCCGCCATCGTGCTGTTCGGACTGTTCGGCTGCTTCGCCACCTGCAGGGGGCGCCCCTGGATGTTAAAACTGGTGGGTCTTCCAGCTCATTGATAGTGAAGTTTTTATGAAATTATTCAACTTTGTTTCTGAGAAAATGAGCCTCGATGGGAACATCGCGGACAGGAAATGATATTTCACAATGAAAAATCACTGCTAACTAATTAATTCAGAAACGGTTCAGCTTTATGGACTGGTTGTGTGCTTCCTGGTATGGTGCTGCTGCTTGTCCAACCTCATGCTGACCTCTGACCTCTCCACAGTATGCTGTGTTTCTGTGTCTGGTCTTCATGACTGAACTCATTGCTGGGATCTCTGGATTCGTCTTTCGTCACGAGGTCAAAACACACTTCAGCGTTTTTAAGGTACCTTCACAAACATCCTGCTCACCCTCACCAAACTGTGTGTGTGTGTGTGTGTGTGTGTGTGTGTGTGCTCAGATTAAAGGGACCTTCCTCACCGAATACAGTGCAGCAGTGATGAGATATGACGGGCGCGACGACTCAAGTCTGGCTGTAGATGGAGTACAACGCAGAGTAAGTCTCATAATCCACTCGTTAATGTTTATTAGCTGCTTGTTATCAGTAAGTCTGTGACAATCAAAAAGTGTCGCTTCAGAACTGCTCAAACATCTGGTTTTATTAAAAGAAGCTGCTTTGGCCTGTTTTGTGCTGGATGCCCTTTTTGTGGGATCAAACCAGGATGTTCTGTTAAAGGTTCTCCGTGTTCCTCGGGGTCGTAATGTTGGTCCTTTAAAGCTTTGAGTTTAACAACCTGCTTTGACATGAATTCAGTTTTTTGGAGACTAAATATTTCACCCTACGGTCACTGTTAATATATTAATGAGCAAAGGTCATCTCCCCTCATCCCTCGTTAGTTCAAGGTAACGAGGTGCTATATGTTACCTTCACTAGACCAGCTACGAGCCAAGCTACTATACTTAGCTTGGCTCGTAGCTGGTAACTAGCTTGCTAGCCTGGGTCAGCTCGGCAAGGAAGAGAGATGAAGCAGAGCCGATGATTGCAGCAAGAAGAACTTTATTCCTTGGCAGGAATTGAGACAACAAAAAGAGACACCAAAGCTTCAGTCATAAAACTGGGCCAACTAACACTATTTTGGGCTATAAAGTCAGGCAGCGTCCTCCATAGCTTGTAAACGCTAGCATTCGCCCACTTTTCTCCCTATAACAACCCTTTTTCCCGCACTTTTCACACACACAGGGACCAGAGAAAAAGGGGACCCAAAACACTCAGACAATCGTGAAATACATTACCCATTAGGCTATTCTCTTAAAGGTAAAGGCTGTGCCCATAACATATAACGATACCAACATGTAAAGTTATTGTACGGTGATGTGTCACTGAGTGAATAAAGATTTTTATCGACAGTGTAATAAGTAAAATGTGTGTTTTGCTGCCTGAGGACACAGTGGGATAACTGATGGCTGATGATGTCACGTGATGCTATAAATGTTGCCTCTGATATTGTCTGCACTGGAACACCTCACTGTTCTCTTCTCTGTCCCTTATGTCAGTCCCTACAAAAATAATTCAAACATAAATAATATACCAAAGGTTTAAAGCAGAGGTGTCAAACATAAGGCCCGGGGGCCAGAACCGGCCCCTCAAAGACTCTGATCCGGCCCGATGGATGATGGAATTCCTGTTTTGTCACAACTATAGAATTTTTTTTACGATGGCTTCACAGTAAAACTACATTTAAAAAAAACGCCATTTTCTATAATTACAGGACAGTCTGGACGAAGAACTACCAGAACTTTTTCTGTAGTTTAACACATTTCTTACAATTTAAGCTCAAACAGTGATGCTGACAGATGACTCTGTCGTATGAAAACATTACATACAGCTTTTTTCTTATATTCAGACATCTGCGGGATTCAATATGCAGTTGAACTTGTGTACAGACAGGAGTTTTTTCTGGTCTGCCCACTGAAGACTAAAGTGAGCTGCATGTGGCCCACAGTGCCGTAGACCGATGGGCAGAGCTTTAAACTTACCATCACACACTCAGGAAGCAAACCGGGCGACATGTTGATGTGATTGTGTCTGTTCCTTCACAGTTACACTGCTGCGGAGTTTATAATTACACCAGCTGGCTCAGCAGTGTGTATTTCCCCGTCAGTGGGATCCCCACCAGCTGCTGTGCCCACCTCTCCGACTGCAGTGAAGCGGACCTGAAAAACGCCACTGTGGCGGCGAAGAAAGTCTACAAGGAGGTCAGGAAAGCAGATAATATGTGTTCTGAGAATCTTCATTTGCATTTCTGTGGACAGTTTCAGTGTAACAGCCACAGTTACGCTGAGGGGTCCAACCCGGGAGCGTAATGAGGCAGCAGACTTGTAAAGGGGACCCAGTAAATGGTGACCATAAGCAAGTCTACAAGTACAAGAAGAGCAAACTACAATCCTATGGAGAAATGAGGAATTTGAAGGCGAAGGTTGCGATGTATTAGTATAGTAAATGTCCAGCCTTCTTCTTTTAGCTGCAGCTGAGTAATGTTAGCGGGTCCTGTTTAACGCACTGCACCGTGTTCCTGCAGGGCTGCTATGAGCTGGTCGTGTCCTTTATAGAGAGCAACATGGGAATCATTGCCGGAGCGACCTTTGGCATTGCCTTCTCTCAGGTACTCGGCCTTTGGATTTATAGGAATAATGACCCTGAAGCAGAGCTAATAAGCGCCTCTCTGTGTGTCTCAGCTGGTGGGTGTGACTCTGGCCTGCTGTTTGTCTCACTTCATCAACACCAACCAGTACGAGATGGTGTGAGAGGTGACCCCCACCCAGGTGACTCCACTGCTAACCACTCCTCAGGCACAAACCTCCACTCTTTAACTGTGCTGTTGTTTACCTCCATCTGCTCTGTTTATGTTTTCTTTTGCAGGAGAGGGATGAAGATGTAAATCACCATGGAAACCTTAGGAGACACAAACACACACTGTTACCATTCCTCTAGTATTTATTTTGTCTTGCTGTGAAATACTGGAAGTCTACTGTCTCTGTGTTTGTTGGTGCAAAGCCTGAAAAAAGTAACCATCATATTCAGAAAGTCGCCTTTGGGGGCCAGAACAGCTGAACGGCTGAAGGACTTTCACATTTTTAGGCTAAAGTTCAAAGTTCATTGTGTGACAGTGTACTGAGCTCGATGTGTCATGTGTTTGTGTACTGCGATGTTCTTATGACAGCCTCACTGACGACTGTCTGAGACGTCTCCTGAATAAACGAGGCTGCGTGCTGTGATGATAAATACATCTGTTTTCTGCAGCTTAAAGACAACAAAAGATAGATTTACATGTAAAATAAGCACACACACAAATTCTAAACGCACTCTTGACTAAACCAGAAGAACCCACCGCCCACTTCTGTGGTTACCTGATGCTAAGACTGGGCTGGAGTCTGTGGCCACTGAAGTAGTGACGTGATTGTTAAGGAACCAGTGTGAGACTGAGCTTTGTGACGGGACGCGTTATCCTGCTGGAAGAGGAAGGATGGGAGTGCAACAAAACTCCGGTCGGCTACGTGTGCCGAGAAAATATTCCTCCACAGCGTCACACCACTGCTTTTGCTTCTGTGGGCTCAGAGATGCTCTTCTACGCAGCTCGGAAGCAGTGAGTGGTTACTGTTGCCTTCCAATCAGCTGAAAGCAGGATGACCTCTGACCTCTGACATCAACACAGGATTTTCACCCAGAGAATTTCTGCTCACTGGATATTTTCCCTTTTTCAGACCGAATTTCTTCTACAATCTGAGGCTCTACTGGACCTCAAGCGCTTCGTTTTGACCGTGTCTACATGCCTCAATGTGCTGAGTGGCCACCATCTTATTGGCTGATGACATATTTGTATTAACGAGCAGTTGTCATATTAAACATATTTATATATATATATAAAATAATTTAATATATATAAAAATATTGATGTCAGTCTGAGAAAATAAGAGAACATTCATTGATGTTTATTTGTTCCTATAACAGGAATAACAAGAACAAGAAATACCAAACAGTGGAGATTACTGTGTTGCATCAGCTCAAACATGAAAAACAACTTAAATCATTAAAAAATATATACATTTAAATTCACTTCATTTTCGTTGTAAACTGTAGATTTAAATAAATACATTATTTCCAAATAAAAATTACGTTTATCAAAAATATTTTTTTCCAAGTCAGTTTATAAACAATGCAACGCTTTACCAACGTTTTTCGTGACGCAACGCACTCTCTGATTGGCTGTCCTCGGAGCGCTCCCCTGTGATTGGGTGTGAGCGTGATGCCATGTTTTGGCCCCGCCCCGGTCCTCTCCGGTTTCCCTGACGAACCCATCGCCTGACCGCCCGCTCGAGCCGCTTCCCGGACAGCTTCAACGGGAAGAAAGCAGCGACGTGGACTCCCGCAGCATCCAGGAACCACACCCGACACACGGTGAGTCCACGCGGCAGCAGCCCCGTCGGGGTTTACCCGGTTTAAAATCGGGCTTAGTGAGCTAACGGTACCGGGAATCCGCCGCCGTCAGAGGCGGCGAGGCTCACAGGGTCATTTGTCTCGGTAAAAATGAAGATTCAGGCAATGTGAGCGCCGCTGATCAGCACTGACATCGATCCGGTAGATCGCTGTCTTGTCTGCAGATCTCCTGGTTCAGCATCGAGATGATGCAGGCGGAGGCTGGTACGATTCCCCTTCATTTCCGTGTTTAGCCCCGCAGACCCCCCTCCTCCGCCCGGGCTGACAGCGCAGGTGTTCACGCTGCTCTCAAAACGCTGCCAGCTGCTCACGTTTCTTATCTGCATGCGAAGCTGCGGCTGGAGAGCGCAGACGGGTTCAAATGGTGTAGAAGCAGCAGCTGTACGTGACGTGAACCTGTGCGGGTAACGGAGGTGAGTCAGCCTGTTAAACAGCTGGGGAGAAGCGGATGTCCGGTAATGGAAGCAGGCGAGTGTTAGCCCTGTAGAGCAGCTGGCTGTGACTCGGTAACGTTTGGCCTCTCCATCCCTGAGCTCTGTAGTTAGATCCTGAACATCTGCCTGCAGAGCTCCTCAGGTTTCCGTCCTGGACGCAGCTTTCTGTTTGAAGCCGCCTCTTTCTCTGCACTTTTATTTCAGGTTTATGCCTCCAGGGCGAGACGGTCACTCGGAGTCCTACAGCAGGGACACGGGGCCCAGAGGCTGAAGCTGGCCCACTTTGGCGCGGTGAGTGCCCCCCACAGCCTCTCGGTAATCCTTTAAGGAGCATTAGCGGGCTAAGTTTGGCGCTGCGCTGTGACCGCTGGCAACACGGGTCCTCACTGAGCCGCCGTCATGCAGATACCTGACTCCTACAACCAGAAGAACTCGCTCTTTAACGCCATGAACCGCTTCATCGGCGCCGTCAACAACATGGATCAGACCGTGATGGTGCCCAGCCTGCTGCGGGACGTCCCCCTGGATGACAAGGATGACCTGAAGGCGGCGGCGGAGAACGGGGGCGGCAGCGACGGCACGGGCAGCCCCAGCTCCGCCAACGGCAGGGCCTACTTCCAGCCCGACGCCGACATGTACAGCTCGTACGTCCTGCTCAAATCCATCCGAAACGACATCGAGTGGGGCGTCGTGCAGGGCGACGAGCTGCGCAAGGACAAGGTGGGCGCAGCCGGGGCGGAGAAGGACGACGACCTGGAGAAGCAGTTTCACTTCCACCTGAATGGACTCCACGCGGTTCTGTCCAAACTGACGCACAAAGCCAACACGCTGACGAACCGCTACAAGGAGGAGATCGGCTGCGGACACTGAACGTCCGGACCGGTGGCGCCCGGCGTGTTTTAGCTCATTAACTCCAAGCAAAGGGGCATGTGCAGACACCTGCTGACCTACTGAGGTGGACTTTGTTCCACCTGGGCAGTACCAGTCACAGCGAATAAAAGCATCTGATTTGATTGTGATTTGAACATCATAGGAATTAATCTGTCGAGATTCTTGCTTAAAATATTTCAAAATAAGGCAAAAATCAAATCTGTCCAGGTCCGATATTTCTTCACATACTATAAACACCTGAATTCAGTTTGTCTTCTGGACGCGACGTCCTGGTGAGATTCAGCAGGTCAAAGTGTCTCTGAAGTCTTTGAACTTGTCTCTGCGTTGAGCTCCAGCCAGCAGTTTGTGGGTAAAGAGCTAAAACATGCTTAATGGACTTTCTATTGTATTTTTTTTCCTCAAGGTTTCTTATGGGTGATGGGCTGTTTGCACTCTATTTTCAGGGTTCGTGTCTTTCTTTTTTATTATTATGATTATTATTATTTATCTCCTGACATTCTTCATTTCATGCTGCAAAATCCAATCTATGCAAATAGACAAGCACAAGGAAGCTGGTTCGACATTTTTGCACAGCTGCAGACGCACAAAAAGGAGAAAAAACGAATTCTTAAATTTCCAATTAATAAGTTCTCACGTGGCCCATAAAAGCACGATAATCAATGAACTGGGCAGTAAACTCCCGTTTCTTTGGTTCTAGCTTCTGAAATATGGAGGTTTCGACTTTTTAAAGACTCCTCGGTTCATCTGTTTAATAGAGAACTAAAGCACCTTAATTCTTGGAAAACTTTAAGGAGTAAAAGCCAAAGTTTGGCAGGAAACCGTTGGTTTGAAGTGGTTTCTTGTCTTCTGAAGCTGATTTTTGTCAACCTGATTGGGCTGAATTGAAAGAAGTGATTATTTTGGTTGTTTGCCGTCTCAAAGCTTTACTTAGTGAATTAAAAAGAAAATACTGTGCTTGATGGCCGATGACATCCGAAGGCTTTGTGAAGACCGTGTGTGTGTCTGTGTGTGTGAAGACTTCTGGGTGTAAAGATGCTGGTGTTTGTTGTGTTTTTCTATTCCTGTCCAGTTTGACCATTAAAGGTTTTTGGTGAGTACTTTGTTCTTTTCGTTCAACAAACTGACTTTTCTAGTCTTGCTGAAAGAAAATATCGTTCTTGGGCTCCGCCTCCCCTGCAGCAACCACCAACAGCTCCGGTGGGTGCGTTACCATGACAGCACTGATGGTATGTTAACATGCTGAACAAAGCTTTTTTTTCGTTCTCGTGTTTCAAACAGAGTTTTTGTCCCCATGTTTGAAAGCAGGCGCCTCCCTGGAGCTTTGAGAAATGTGCCAACTGTTGGAGTTTAACCTGAACAACGATCTTTGTCGAACACCAACCCAGGAATTTTAATGGTAATTAAAAAAGTGAAAAAATGAAGGAACAGGAAATCGAATCAATCATTAGATTGTTCATAAAATGACTTTTACGGGATAACCTTAGATGTTTTCTGAAAAATTCCATTATATTGAGGTTTGGCTGACACCTGTGAAGCCATGTGACATTAATGTATTTTTCCACTTTGGATAAAACCTTTGGACAGTGAAGTATCAAGTGAATAAGACCTCAGTGACACAAGCCTACAGACCAGTCTGCAACCATCTGGCAACCACTGGTCATAATTAAGTATTCCCCAGCTGGCTCACACAGGCTCACACAGGCCTTCAGACCTCTCAGTCTTCCCCGTGGCAACCACTCGTTGCTCGGGGAAAAATACGTATTCTCCAAAAACCTCCTTGTGACTGGGTTGGTCTCAAGCAGATTGCTGTGAAGTGAAGCTGTGAAAAATGCAACACAAACCGTAAATGGCGACGCTTTGCCTTCAGTCTGAAAGTTGCGTCTTATGATGTTGAGGCGAAACTTTTTCTTTGAAGTCGAGTGTTTTCCATTTCAAGTTTGTTGCACTTTTTCAGGTTGTACTTCCACTAAAACACTGGGAGGTTTTTGGTGCAACACCTTCTTTGAATCTGAATTCACCCAACAAGAACAATGTGTGCACGAGAAACCCCAATAAAAAAACCTTGAATTAGGACCTTAAAATGTTAAGATGGTGTGTTTCTGTGAATGTGGACTCCTGGGGCTCGAGATAAAGCTCGAGTTGGCTGTGCCACCTCTGACAGCAGATTCGGGCGCACATGGAAACCACAGCTTCTCACAGAGAAGGAACTTGGAGCTGCACGTTGTGCGTTGGTCACTGCAGGAGGTAGCTCCATATGTTTGCTTTGGCAGATTCATTCATGCTGGAAGCCTTCCCAAAGGGATTTGTCTCCCTCTGGGCTCAAACCGGAGACTTTTCGGGTGTTGGGTGAATGTGTAAACCACTCCACTGTGGAGCCGCTCTCACACAAAGAGCACGTTATCTTTAAAACAGTCCAAGTGCTTTCACAGATACTGAAACACACTTCCAGCCTCCAACTTGTGATGGTGTCCCCTGGGGTTTGTCGCCACTGACCAAATCCAAATGAACATTTTTAGAAAAAGCAAGTTTCTGTTAATATATTAATCAAAGTTTGATTGTATTTTCTAATATTCTCATTGTGAGTCTTTGAAATACATTTTTATAGTTTTCCAGATGATGCATATAAAACAAAAATTGTTTGTTAAATTGTTAGGAGGAACCCGTTCGATTTAAAGATCAAGGAAACTCCAGTAACAAGACATGTATTTTTTAAAATTTCAACAAATATGACATTTAAGTGAATAGCTGGGAACCTGTTTTTGGAGCCACCTGGCTCTCAGGTTCTGGGTTCTGGTTGGACATCATGCTGGTTTTAACCAATCAGATCCATCAAAGACTGGGAGGCTTCCAGGACCGTTATTTATTGGACATGACTACAGGTATATGTAGGCTCATTACTAATAAATCATGATAATACAAGGAAGATTGGTCCAAATTTAACAAGTGCTGATGGTCTTTGTCTTCCGATTGTCTGTTTTGTCTGATAAACAGTCCAAACTCCCAAAAGAAAAGCATCGAATGGTGTTTTAGTTACTGGGTTTTTTTTAGGCCTCTAAAAATGCTGACTAACGGGAAGCCGCCATCAGCGGGTTATCCTGGGTCGTATCAGATCAGCAGGTGAATCTCACGGATCATTGAATTCACGGAAAGACTCTCAGGACGTCTGCAGGCAGTCACACCTCCATTCACCTGTAATCTCCCATAATCCCCCTGACCTGAAACGTCTAAACTTGGCTGCCACGTAGCTTCCAGCACGGAGGAGTCAGTGAGCTCTAGAAACCACCTCCTGCTGGGTGTCATGTGGGGTCGTCAGGTATTGCTACAGAAAAGTTATGAAATGTTACCACAGTAAAAAAAGAAATGAATTAGAAAAGGAAGAAAAGATTAAGAGTCGGCTCATAAAATGTCCAAAAACCCTAAAAAACCCACAGCCCAACCAGTTCTTAAGTTGGAGCCTCGTGTTATTATATACAAGTGGAGCATTTAGATTCTAGAGAACAGCAGGTTACACTGCTGCAGCAGGACCTGAGACGTCCTTTAAGATAGAACTCATCTGCTTTGCAAACATTACTAAAACCAAAACCTCACCACTGCTCTGATCAGGCTCGGATCGGGGAATTCCTCTTTATTTGTCTCAGCACAGTTAAAGGCCATAGCGGTGGCCTGTCAGTCATACCCAGACAGAAGTGTGCAGAGGCAGGAAACCACCTGGCTTTGAAGGCTCTCTGGGTAATGTGGGTTTCTGTTGTTATTTCGTTTGTCAAAATCCATCAACATCGAGGAAATGTTCCGTCTGATGTATATGGAAGCATCTTTCTGCCACTGAAAAAAATCCACCCAAGTCCAAATTTTAATTAAAAATTTCTTCTTCTCTTCTCAGTTTCAGGTTTGAGGGGTTTGAGTTGGGAAGTTTAAAGTTTGAGATCCCAAACTCCAACGTTTAAGAGAATAAACTCAAACTTTTACTTGTTAAAGGCATTTTTTTCCAGTAGTGGAAACGAGTTTCCGTAGAAGACTTCAGTGTCCATAGTCCCCCTGTGCTCTGCCCTGCTTGTTACAGTCCAGCACCCCCACAAATCACTGGAGACCTCCACTTCCTGTTTGTCAGTCCGGCCTTTTGCGTGGAAGTGTTTGATAGCGAGCACGCGGAGCTAGCATTTTGCTAACTTTGAAATCAGTAGGTGATGATGAACTCCAATTAGACTCAAACTGGTAACACAGAGGAGCTAAAAACCTTTGTGCTTTGACCTTTGACCTTGGTTAGTATCATTTCTACTCAAAGATGTTCCACATTAGCCGGCTAGCTGTAACTTGGCTATGCTACACGAATCTGTGACGGTTCAGTCCACAGTGACAGCAGACAGCTACGTTAGAGCTATTCTTCCAGTTTAGGAGTCGTTAACCTGCACTGCCAATGCATTTAACTCCTGCAGGAAGGGACCTACAACTCATTTAATAAATGTTCCAGTAATTACTGATTATTCAAGCATTAACCATTACAGGAAGTGTAGATAAAATCTGATATCCGATTGTATTTTTGCAAACTCTTGTGCAGGTAAAGCTCAGCTCACAGTTGGTCCTTACCTGCACAAGAGTTTGCAAAAATACAATCGGATATCAGATTTTATTTT
>VOQJ01022074.1:0-16139 GCA_015052665.1 Apistogramma diplotaenia | reverse complement strand
ACACTTTTCTCAAGCAACTAGTGGTTAATGGGGGAGGGGGGGGGGGGTTAATAATAATAATAATAATAATAATGTCTCAAAGTTTTAATGGCTCCACAGAAAAAATAGTATGCAATACTATAGTAAGGATTGCCATGGATACACACTCTCAGCTGGAGCACTTTGAAATGAACCTGCTGGTAAGTTAACACAACAATGCAGCACCATGAATCAATATGGTGAACACTGACGGCATAAAATGCACATGATGTGATAGAAGTACGTTTAATAGGATGCCATTGATGTATGTGCATATATGTAATCATTGTGCAGTATAACATTAGGATAATTGTTGAACATTAACTCATCTGCCATTTGTCATCCTTCAGTGGATTAGTCAAGCCTTTGTGAAAGTAATGTCTGTCAGCCGCTCTGTCAGTCGTTTATTAAAGTGATTTGTCACTGTACTTTATCATTCGGGGCAAGATATATTTGTTTTTTTCATTATTTATGTTGATACTGTGTTCATTTATTTTAAGAAAGTGGAAGAGGGAAAAAAATCCCATCTGAAAAGTAGTCAAATTTCCATTACACAACGTTTTAATTTTGTTACTGCTCCATATATTCCATATATATTATTAACCAATTAATTTTGCTTCTGCACTTTGTAATCTTACATTCTAAACTGCACGAATGTGCGGCCCAACGTTGCCTACTTGGAGCTCGAATGATGTCACCAGTGTTAGAAAACAGCGCCCGTGCTGACAGGGACGGGGATCCCTCAGTTTGTCTCTTCTTGTCTGGGAGTAACTCCGATTAAAGGAAGCATCTAATTTGTAACGTGCCATTATCGGAACGCTTTGATTACAGAGCCGTATCATCGTCATTTTGATTTGATTAAAGCTGCAATTTTCCTTTACCAGCTTTTGTTCAGAATATGATGGGGGGGGGGCTTCCAGCAAAACAACCTCACTTCTGATGTATGTGTCTGAGTGACAGAGCGAGAGAAAGATTAAGCTTCTTATGAACGAAAAAAAAAATCCTGAATGGTGCTTTTGTTGAACTCATTTCTCCAACTTTCTTTCCCCTTTTGGCTTCCCTCTTTCTGTGTCCCCTTAGCTGAATGTTTCCATCATTTTTTCAAGTTTACTTTGCATTTATAACTTTCTTTTCTGCTCTGCTCTTCTCCCTCCCAGTTCTGCGAGGGAGAAGAATCTGCCATTATTTTTAAAAAAAAATAATCCTTTTTTTAGGTCAAAAATTTTTCTGACTTTATCCAATCTGTTCTCTGATTTTCCCTCTTTTCTGTATTCTGTTCTCCTCTGCAGTGAAGCGATCAGTAGATTTTAAATCGCGGGGCGTTAAATTATTCCCTGGCAAAGACTCCAGCAACAAGTTTTCAATATGTGAGTTCACATCTTGATGTCCCTTTGGCTAATGAACTAACGTGTAATAGCTTGGTTAGCTTGCACTGGCTTTTTTTCTTTGGTTTTGCATTTGTTGTTTGTCTCTTAATAAAGGCTACTATGTTCAACACATCGGTGCCTCTGATTATTAATAATGCAGAATTAATGCTGTCTTTTAAATGATGTGATTACAGCAGTTTACCAACAAAAAAAAAAGCATAATGCTGAAGCTTATTGCTAATGTGAAAATCAGACCTTTATTTTACTCACAAGTGTGTTGAAAAGCCTTTACAAGAGCAATGCTTTTGCATTCTGCTTGACTGCTGCGTGTTTTGTTGTTTGATATTTTGTATATGCATTTTGGTCATGCTGTCTTGCTTCTTCATTGCTCGCTTTGATATACTTAATCATTGCTTGTTCTGATAAGTTTAATCATGGTTTGTTTTGGCTTGCTTTAGGCTCAAGGAATGTGACTCAGCTGTAGTTAATATTGTTTACCACCCACTCCTGCCTCTTCTCTTCTCTTCTCTTCTCTTCTCTTCTCTTCTCTTCTCTTCTCTTCTCTTCTCTTCTCTTCTCTTCTCTTCTCTTCTCTGCTCTTCTCTGCTCTTCTTACATTTTTGCAAACCTTTATAAACGGGTCACTGAGGTCATCAAAGCCTTATTTAGTTTATATAAAAAAAAGAAAATCTCCCAATACAATGCCCTGTATTTCTGTATCTATTAGATCTATATTATGTCATGGAGTATAGCATAAGTTCAAGAACTTCCCTATTAATGTAGTGCAATTTTTTGAGAGGCAAACCACAATTCCTTCTGACTTCCTGAAACACCCACTCATAAGAATAAACAAACACAATAGGCATCCTAGAGGGAACTGTGGTAATACTTCCTGTGGTTCCTTTGTCATTTCATTCACTGTAATATAGAAGTGGCTATATGGAAATTATTTTATTTTTCTCTGCAGTTTTCACCACTCATCAGACACACGTGCATAAAAAACAGAGGTATTTACAGAAAGTAGAGCTTTGTTAATGATCTTTCACGTCTCACTATTTAGCTTGACATATAGATTTATATTTTTATGAAAATCCACATTTATTTACTACAAATTTGGTCTTCAATCATCTCACATCACATGCAGTACATACATATCATAGAGCTCTTTGAAGGTTATTTATCTGTGTGCTATAATGGTAATAATGGTTACGTTTATGTTTGCAGCCTAGTGTAAACGGCACACATGCACGCACAAATTTGCATGTGAAGTATTAAATTTATCTGCTATACTGTAAGTACATGAGAATATATGCACATAAATTGTTAATACAAGGGCAAGACAGTAATACAGTACATGCCAAAACACCAAGACGATGACCTTGCTTGTTTCTAATTTGTTTGCATGATTGTTAATTATGAATTTTTAAACACCTCTGATTCATTTGCTCGTTTTCCTTGTTTGCTTGCGTTCATGTGACTGTATGTTTGCGTGTAATTGCCTTAAATGCTCTGTGAGGTTGATGGGGAAGCGATGGCTGATGCTCGGCACATCGCGGATCCATCAGTTTTCTTGGCAGGTTCGAGAGTCATGGTCAAGGTTTGATTCTACAGATGTGAATTTGTATGTTAATGAGTCTGGTTCTGACTGGTTCAGATGCTGATTTGCTCTGCTCTGACTGGCTTAACTCTTCAGCGAAGCACAGAGCCTGTCTGCGTGTCCGTCCGTGCCCGTGTACACATGCGTGTCTCTGTATGTATGCTTCCGTGTATGTGCAGGCATGTATATGTTTGTGGGTTCACATTTGTGGGCTTTGTGCGTTTTGAGTGTGTGTACACAGAACTGATACTGTAACCAGTCCCTCTGTTGTACTGTTAATAGTCCAGATGGTCAAATTAGCCGCTCCAACAAAGCAACAAAGTATCTACTCTAACAAATCCACATGGATACGCACGCACACACACACCAACCACCTGCTGAGTTTGTTGATACAGACTACACATGTACATACATGTTAGCCAGATAGCCCAGACAGCCCGGGTGGGAAGGTGTTTATGTGAAAACAGAAATGGGCAGTATTATCACTTGGCCAGTGTTTGTCACACCTAATTGAGTTTTCTGGCTTTTTACTGGATTTTTTTAAAGATAAGATAAAAGTTTTTTTTTTCTTCTGTTTTCACCAAGATTCGTCTTGCAAGAGTCAGAACAACACTTTTTTTTTTTTATAAAAGATACTGAGCATGCTAATGGAGCTTTTAATCCAAAATAGTGAGACTATTCAACTTTATTAGAAAATTAAAAATTAAAGAGACCTCTTTAAAATTCTGAAAATTCCCTTTTGTTTGCCTTTTATTTAATAAGAGACATTTAAAAAAAACCCTGTGTTCAGTGCCAACGGCCTTTCTTTAGATGAGGGGAACAGTGACTAATGAGAGCAGCAAAACTTATACACATAAACATACAAGACCACATAAATTAAGGGGAAAAAATGCGTAGAAAAAAAGATAATCATTTTGATATTGTATTTATCATCCAAATAACACAAATAGAATTATGTTCTTCCTCTCGTAATTTAATCATACTAATGAAATTAGTAATCAAGAGAACAGTGCCGCACTGTTGTCTGGTTGATGCTTTAAAAATAAGCTGATTATTATACACACTAAAGTATTATTCCCTCTAAATTGAAAATCAGTCCTTGCAGTTGAATATCAAAATATACCATGGGCTGTCTTATTTGCTCTATAGCTGGAATAAATAAGCACACCAGGCTGATTTCTGCCTCTAGTAATATTCTGCTGACACTAGACATTAGGAAAGGATGACAGACTTAAAAAAAAAAAAAGAAACACGCTCAAAAATCCTCAGAGGGGCCTAATTTTGCATTCACTGGTCTGAATGAAAAATGCGAGAAACTCAGGGGTAATTTAAATAAGTTTACCCTCACCCTGATCTCATTAAGAAAATATCCTTTCACGTGAGCTGGAATAGAACATCAATGGAGTGCAGCCCATTAAGGTACTGTATTACTACGAGTACGTTTATGTTTTGATGTGAACTACTAAAATCAGCTCTGTGGCACACGATGCATCTGTTATTTTGGTACCAACTCTGCTGGAAAAGTTTTTAATTTATTTTAAAAAATGACACAGACACACACAAAAAGGGGGTTATTTGATATACAGATGGGGTATGGGGGGTAAGGAGTGACAGAGAGAGATTAAGAACAGCAGCGAGCATAGACTACAACAGCAGTATTGTAATTAAAGAGGGAGACTGAGTAAAGATGCATCCTGTCAGATTCACGTTTGTCCTGATGTTGCAGCCTCAGAGTGTTTGTGCAGGTCTGTCTGTTGTCTCTGTTCCACCTCTGTGATGTTTGGAGGGTTACTGTCAAGATTAGCTCATGCTAGAGAGAATTAAGATGGTGCCTGGAGTGCTGTGTCATCCTTTTCAGCCCACCTCACCATCCAGCAGCCTGTCTGTTAGGCTATCGCCTGGTCTGTCTTAACTTTTGTTTGTTTTTTTTTGTTTATTTTTTTTCCTGCTGATTCTAAAGTGAATGAGTGATAAGGGAGGCAGATTTTCTAAGCTGAATCTAAAGGCACCCTCGCATCTGCCACTCAAAGGAATGACAGCTGCGAGGGTGCACCGAAGCAGCGCCGTGTTGATTTGATGGTAAATTTCAAATTATAGTGTATTTATATGAACATAAAAAAACGAATGAGTTTCATAATGTATAGCAGTCAGAAAATTAAAGCCTTCCTTCAGAGAAAGACTCTACTTGTTGAACCTTGTGGACCAAATGCATCTTTACTGTCTTTATCTTTATCTAAACCGTGCATCCTTGGCTCTCCACCTGTCTGTCTCTCTATGTAGTAAATGAAGGCGGTGTGAGACAGGCATCTAATTCCTGCCCAGACCCAGGAGAGCCAGAGAATGGAAAACGACATGGCAATGACTTCAGGTACAATTTAAACTTAAATGCAAGCAAACATTGAGATATTTACATTTTGACAGAAATGCACAAATGCACAGATTCTTATTCCTATTTTTATGTTTGCCTAACACTATGTATGATCGTGTGTGTGTGTGTGCGCGTGTGTGTGTGTGTTTTGTATAGCATTGGGAGTGTGGTGCATTTCAGTTGTGGAGAAGATTATGTTCTGCAGGGCAGCAAAAGTATCAGCTGCCAAAGAGTTGCAGAGGTGTTTGCAGCCTGGAGTGACCACAGACCAGTCTGCAAAGGTAAGAAACACCTTTCTCATGTCCCCCACAGAAGCATGTACATCACAGGTACAGATGGGGAAATTGTGCTGTAATTACAAATGTGAAATAAGGGCAGTGTTAAGTTTAACTGCCCATGGGTTGTTGCATGTGCGCGTGCAGCTTTGGTCAGTGAGCTACCTTGGCTTATCTTCAGTTTGAGTTGAACGAGGCGAAGTTTACAGTGGAATGAAAATCCCATTTCTCTTTCGAGCCGTTGGCTGTAAAATTATGAAACAAAACAAACGCTAATCCACTGTTTGCAGTGTAGCGACTCAGTAACATGCTACGGCTGCATGCTTTCATCAGGGGAGCTATGATAGTGATTGTTCAGGACCTCAAATGAAGTAAACACAGTAGGGTGTAAACACTCCTCTAAACAAGCGCCAGATTTGATCTTAATTAAAATAGCACACAAATAAAAAATAATAATAAAACAAACTACCAGCACAGGTTTTTCAGGTGACACAAGTCATGCAGGCTGTCTGCGCATGGTTACGTACTGTAAGTGACTACAGATTTGAAAGTCTTATTGACCTTCTGGATTTATTTATTTTTTATTTTTTTGGTTTACAATTGCTACTGTTATGGCCACAGACTTACAACAGTCTCACACACACACACACACACACACACACACATGCACGTATGCACGCAAAGAGAGAGACAGAGAGAGAGAGAGGGCGTCTGTCATGTTAAATGCCAAAGTCGTTTGTCATGTCTTCCTTCACTTGGCTTCAGACCGTGGCTGGAGACACATACTTTAACATAAAAACCAATATTCACCGGGTATGAGCATGGGTCTTTATGTGTGTGTGTGTTTGTGTGCACACGCGCGCGTGCTTGCATGCATGTGTGTGCCTTAGTGGAACGTTCAAATCTCTAACTAATAATTACTAACCTGTACTGTAGATGCAAAAGGAACTGAGAAGCAGCAAAAGAGGCAGGGAGAAGCTATAAAATGTCACACCTATTTTATGCTTAAATTATACCCTCAGTGGAAGTAAAGCTCACTGAATCCAACACAAAAATCTGCATATGAACAACGACTGAAGCTTTTGGACTAAAGGTGAGTTGCAGCCTGGGATTGAGGGGAGTTGTGGTGTCGCACTCGCAGATACCTGCAGCAGGACCTACAGGTGTTAGCCAGCTGTTGGTCCCGCTCTCTTGCCCGCTGGTTAAAGGACACCATCTGACCTCATGCCTCCGCTTCAGCCTCTTTCTCATGTGAACCAAACACACATGGAAGGTGACTGTCTCTGTGGTGCAGGTCCTTTTTAAGCAGGAAGGATATATCAGGTACAACTGCCCCACTTCTGGTCTGCTTGGTTCCTACCAGTCAGCCCTTTTTTATCATGTAACCCATTTTTAGAGATATTACAGTGCTAATACCTTTTGATTGGCTCTTTATAATCGTTAATAGCTAATAGGGAGTCATTATCACTAAATACTTTATAATGAGCAATTTAATACAGCTACTGACATTAAGCCAATCACGTCTTACGTTCACCTGCATGTGATGATGGGCTAAGCCTCCCCAAAGGGTGACTGACAATGACATTTAAAGTCACTGATGTTGTCCCTGTGGTTAAAAGGGATGACCTCTATCACCGGGAACCGGAGCCATCTATCAGCAGGGATATTTGCAGGAATAGCATTGCGGGCACAGTGAGACGTTTCCACACAGCTTCGGAGTATCAGGTGTGCATTGTTAAAGCTCTGGTGGATATAATGCACAGTAAAAAAGCCGAAGACAAGAAAGAGAAATAAAACAACCATGAGCAACTTTTTGACAAAGCCATGACACAGTGCACCATCCTGCTTCATGGCTGTTGCTAAGTAACTAGTGATTTTTATTTTTTTTATTTTTTTTGCCAGTTGATCTTTGTTGTTTTAAGCATCTCACATTGGAGGGCACTGTTACTCCAACACGGTCCCCACCTAGGCAAACAGCAGGAAGGATTCTGATTAATATTCACCATTGCGGACATGGTTTATGACAAATCTACAGTACTGACAGAACTTTTCTGTGGCACCGCTCCTCCCAGCACTGATGTGTCCAACTGTTATCCACTGCGTGTCTCGGCGAAGCAGCGAAACAAAAAAGTTCCATAAATCCGAGGATACCCACACGAGGTTGTTTGAAGGACAATAAATGTGTAATACGCGAATCCCATCTTTCTGACAGCAACGCTGAGGCTTATTTTGAGCTATATGCCAAGATCACAGAGAATGGAAACCCGAAAACACTAACCACAATACTGTGCAATTGTAAACATGGTAGAAATATATTAAAGGCTTGAAATAGGGTGTTTTGATGGCTTAGCTCAAAAGCAGGCAGTCGAATGTAGACACTTCTGTTCCATCTATAAACCTATTCACAAAAATCCCTTAGGGACAAAATCTAATATTGAAATTCTGAACCTTTCCCTCTTGGCTCAAAGGCAGGAGAGAGCGCTTCGTCCTGAGCTAATAGACTGTGAGTCGAATCACCTTTGCTGTTGTCTAGAAGTGGTCTGTTACCGTTATCATTATTTGATACCTTTTTATTTTCTACCTTTGGCAGACTCCTGTTTAAAGAGTCAGTAGCAGTTCAGTGGTGGGTGTTGTGTCAAAGAATATGGGACATTTCTGGGCCTGTTAGAGCTGCATACTGTATGTGACCACTTCATTTTTGCAGGGGAGGGGCAAGAGGATTAATATGACAACAGTTTTAGTGATATTCATTTTTATTACAGTCAGTCAAAGTGAGAGCACAAAGCCAAGCTCAGTCCTGCAGATAACAGCTGCCTGTGGCATCATTTGCAAGACACTTTGCAACCCACATCCACGAGCTCATTGTCATCTTTTTTTTAATCTTGCGTCTTCCTTAATCAATGTCGTGCCTTCTCTTTTATGAACCAGGAGATCTTGCTGCTGCGCTCCCTGCATCCAACTTTTAACATGTGTGCGTGGAATGACAAGTAGGTCCCAGCACAGAGCCATCCAGCTAAATATAAACTACTGCAGATGGAAATAACAATCTTGTTTTGACTACAGCAGTCCTAAGTGAACTATATTTCTCTGTAGTAAAGTGAATGCTCCAAAGAGCTGTGTGAACATGCAGTTTGTGTAACTTACCACTGCGGTAGAAAATCATAGAAAATTGAGTTCAGCTTTTTGAAGAGATGCTCTGAGGTGGTGGAAATTTAAATTAAATTTTATTTTTTTAAAAATATGCCAACCAACCAACAACAACAACACGAACTACACAAAGACAGCTCTGCACTGCTCTCCCCACTTTGGCACCAGTGGATTCATTTTACGTGAGACTATTATGAAACCGATGCAAGCACTAAAACAATTGTACTTGATCCCAGTGAAAATGGCCTCGTGCCTCTGTTTGGACGTCCACTGGCAAAGGTCTGCAAAAGAGTTCAACAGGTAAGCAAGTAAACATTTGATCCTCCCAGAGAAAAGTGTCCCTTTTTAGGCGACTGTATTTCATCGTGTCGAACAGACTGGAGTGAGATAAGGGCTGTGTTTAACTGAAAACAGCTCAGATTTGACCTTTACAGCCAAACCAGCCAATAGCTAAAGTGGAAACTCATGAATAACATTGAGAGAGGCAATCTGTCAGGAAGCATCAAGCCAGCTGACTTATTAAAGGGTCACTTCTGTCAAACACTTAAATGCAGCTAAATGTCTCTTTTGGAACATTATGTGGAAAATAAAGTGATGGCAGAAATTTGCCATCAGTAAGCAACAATGTAACTAGTGCAAAGAGAATGATACATATAAAGAGAACAGCTGAGAGATGGAGGCAGACCAGCAATCACTTTATTAGATACAATAGGACAAATAGAAAACCAAATAAAAAACAACAAAAAACAATAAAATAAGCCATCAAACCGCAGCGTCCCTCTGTCCACCACTTTATGAGGGAAAGTGAGAGATGGAGAGAGAAAGACGGAGCGAAAGAGGGAGTGAGTCCATGTGGCACCTTGATTAATGGACAGATGGCAAGGCCACTGAGCCAACTCTTTCTCTCTGTCTGTGTGTGTGTGTGAACTCCAGGGGTGTTCAGTTGATCTGCCTGAATATACTGACTCAATGAAGGGTGCTATATATCAGCGGGACAAACACAGACTCACATGCATATATGTTGATTTCCAATAACAGAGAAGAAAAGGGGGGAGCATAATGTGCAGGTATTGCTTTATGTGTTTCTTTTTTTATGTGTGGCTTCGTGTCTGTGTGTCTACCCAATTTTTTGTGTGTACCCATTAAAGCTCCAACCAGAACGAGGGTCTGTGGAACACTGTGTGCCAGCTTAATGATGTCATCAATCATTGTCTGTGTCCATTGGTCAATCTATCTGCTCCTGTAGGCAGCTTGTTAAAAGAGACAGTTTGACCATCCTGCAGAAACTTATGATCTCTAATGTGGCTCAACAATGTGGCCATGTAAAATATGACACATGCAGCTTTTTAAAAAAAATCACATTTAAACTCATATTTGGTGTGTTTCAGTTTTGTAAAAAAAAAATGCTCCCAAATGGAAAAGTTTACTTTCCTTGTTTTCAGTAAGAAAATGACTCAGAGCCTTTCCATGAAAAGCAGTTGCAGATTTTATTATAGATTGTCTATGCCAATGGTTAGCAAACAGTTATTTTACTAAGAAATTCCATTTAGTGGAAATGCTTCCACGAAAATTATCCAATTCCTAATCCTCATCTCATTATTGGAAAGAACTGAACTGTCTTAAAGCCTTTCAGCTTTTCTTCACAATGTCTTTGACTAGTCAGCAGCCCTGGAAAAATGTGTATTCTCTAGTTGGTTGGCAATTGGTTGCTGGAAGTTGTTGGCTGTTGCTAGGTGAAATTGGTCACAAAGAGGGCACTGCACCAAAAACTACCTCGCCATTTCTTTGGTCAGTAGCAGTTGCTCATACAGTATTTTGTCTGGAAGATGCCAACGTCTCTGTAAACGCCAGCTGCATGCAGAGCGTTTTTCATTTTTCACAGTTTCAATATTGTTTTCAGACAATTCGACTTTTTACATGCAAATTACAGGCAATCGTGGTAATTTAATAGCAAACAAAACAAGCCCTAGGAGGTTTTCAGTGCAGCACCATATACCTCTGTGTGACCATTTTCATCTATTGACTGGCAGCGTCCTCCAGCAACCATTCGCCAACCAGTCAGGGAATACACATTTCTCCTGAGTGAGCAGGTAGCAAACCAGTCTCTCGGCCTGTGTGACTGGAGTCGATGCCTGTCTCGCCTTTGCTCATCTTTGTCCTGCTGTCTTCCATGCATCATCAATAAAGTTGTGGTCACAGCGCAACATAAAGCAATTTAACTAGAACTGGAGCTCATGCTCTTTATTATCACTTGCCAGGTTTCACTTTATAATGGCTTCATATTAACAAGAAGTCATAAAGGAGCTGTAATAGCTTATGCAACATATGTGCTGCAATGTTAAATGCAGTTTGCTAAATCCACAAAGAGCAGTAAACCTCAGAGCCAGCGGCACCACAGGTAAGACACTTTAATGTCTGCTTGTAAGCAATTTATGGTGGACTTGTATTCAGTGTCACAACAGGACACCAGTGACTGCTCCTGGAGTTTAAAAGCTCAGCATGATATGACATCACATAGTACTGTACTTGATACTGTCTGTATACAATATGTAAACCAAAGTAAGAGAAATTTAATGGTAAAGTCCATCAGTTTTGGATTTGATTGTATTTTCTGCGACTTCTCTCTCATCCAGTACTGTTCGTGCTGTCTCACTGAGACGCAGTGAGGTAGAGAGTCAGGCGGATAATCTGGAACCCGTTAAGGGTTAAGTGTCCTTGGTATGCTTCAGCAGGTATAGTAGAATGGATGACTGAAGCTGAGCCTCCGCTGTGGGGACGTTTCACTAACCACAAAGGCCACCCTGCTGAGAAAGCAGAGTTATAGACCTTGAGTGTAAGGCAAATAAGTCTGGAGAAAGCTCTTTTGAGTCAAAATATTGTGAGGCTAAACAGTATTAAAATTCAAAAACATTCTCACAGCAATGTTCCCAGCGCTTATGGGGCACGTCAGCTATGCTCTGAATCCATAAAACAAAACTTTGGCGAGATGTTTGCAAGGGCGTTGGAGCTACTCTATAGACTTTGGCAACGTGAGCCTCGCCTGGAACACCATTTAATTTTGGTTCACATCCCAGTGGTTTATGTGGGTAAGCGTGTTCCTCTAAGTGTGATAGAGTGAGAGACAGAAAGAAGAGAGGGAGCGTCCTGAGGGACGGCGCTTGATCTGAAAATATAAACACCAGAGTGTGTGTGCTGTTACACACGCACACCGACGCGCACACACAAACTCCGTGCTGCTCCTGCCTAAAGCATTCACTTAACCGCACTCTTGATTTCAGCAATATGCATTTATCATATTTTTTTTTCTTTTTAATTTGATCTGCAGTTCATTATCACTTCAGTGATAGTGTGGCTCCTTTGGCTTTAACCCCCTGTTCTGTGTGCCAGCATAAATAATGAAGGAGGAAGAGAAAGCGATACAGAGACACAGAGACAGACACATAAGTTGCACAGACTGAGACGCATTACAAGCCCTCTATTATGAATACATGCCAAGTGTCTTATTCAAGCATACTCTGTTTTTCTTTGACCTATTTGACCTGTTTGGCATAATAAAAACCCTCATTATATATGAATAGAAATTAATATTTAAAGTAATGCAATTTTTTGATATATTTATCCTACAAAACTGATCCCAGCCAGATACACACATTTGCCATAATGTTCTCTACTGCCCACTTCTCACCTGTGGATCCCAAAGTCTGGGTACAGACCAATTTCAAAGCAGCCATTCTGGCACAAAACAGCAGGTAAACACAGGTGTTAGTAATTGCAATAATGAAAGGTCATTTATATTGAGGTGCACGGTTTTAATTAATGTGATTAGCAACATCTGTGTTTCCCTGCGATTCGGCATTACTTTGCAAAAAAAATATCCGTAGTTGTTTAAAGTACAAGTACAAGTTTTAGTAAATAAGTAACTGAGTTTGGGGGTAATTTTAGCTCCTTTATGCTTAGATATAATCGTCATATGGTTTGTATTGTAATTATTTGGTGGGGAAAACATGGCGAAAGCCTTTAGAAGAGTTTAGTCTGGTAGTAAATATCACAGTTGACTCTGACAGGTAGCACAAGGTAGCATTAAATGGAAATAGAACCGCAGTGCATCTCTGATAAGTGAAACCTTCAAAACACAAGAAGAGAAAGCAAGAAAAAAATAACTTGTATAAAAGATACTGAAGAGGCACTGAGAGCAAATGATAGAGTGTGATGTAAATCATGAGCTGCACTCAATGGCTCATAAAGAGACTAATACACGAGAATAAAAGACCCGGAGAGACAGACCAAGCAAAAGACAGACAGACGCAGGCTGAGAGACGGATGAAGTTCGGCGTAAGTTATGAGGTGTTAGCTCCTCTGGTAATTCTGGTGATAAGTCTCTCTGCGCTATTGCTATAGCAACATCGTGCCCATTTTGCTGTTGGCACAGTGATGGGCCGGCCATTCGTTCAGGACACGCTGATTGAGCTGTCAATGCACTCGCAAACACGAGCTCACACACAAGTCATTCAGATAAATCCTTACTCACGTGCACACACACACACACGCATGCACACATATTTTATCTCTACATATCTGCCAGCGCATAAACCGCTGTGAGCTAAACACAAGACGAGGTCAACCGAGGATTCTTTGAGAATTTGAGAAACAAGAAACAACTGGGTACAGTCAGGCGGGATTCGGGCAAAGATCTAGTCGACAGAAAGACAGAGAAACAGAAACAGAAAAAAATAACTATATAAGGTTGTCTCTAAGGGGTGTTGCACTTGTTCTGACACTCTCTTACAGCACTTCACGGTTACAGTCCATTACACACACACAAAGACACCCGTACAAACATGCTGTGGTTTTATTCTTTTATTTGTCCCTTTCCTTCATTCTGACCACTGAGTTACAACCAGGAGTGGGCTACGTGTGAGAGTGCTCGAAAGTTTCCATTTGTGTGAAGCGCGTGCGCTCTATGAGGACGTATATTAACTCGATTATTTTGCAACAGTAGGTGTATTTGCTTCTTGAGCAGCTCGTGTCAATATAAGCACGGCTGAATACGCACATTTGTCGCCCGTTTCTGAAATGAGACCATCGTGTTTGAGCATTGGTGCTTATTCTTTTGTTTTAGGTCTGTGTAAGTGTGTGTGTGTTTGTGTTTGTGTTTGTGCGGCTGTTAACTGTACGTATTCTTATGGCCTGCCACTGAACAAACTAATTAAGGAACAAACGGTGCTTCAAACCAACCAGAAAATTACCTCCCAACTCTAACAGGACAACCCAAGGACAGACAAGCAGGTTCTCTATCACATCTAGTCAGAACACAAAGCCTAATAAAGGCTTAGTGGGTTTATCGGACACCTAGCATGTGTCATTTTCAACACTTCACTAAGTGTAACTTCAGCATTAGTGCTCGAGTTGTAAGAGTTTCCAGCACAGACGCCGACTACAAGAACTAGAGTGTTTCTACTGATCGGCGTAGAGAATCCCCACTTTGTACTTTCATACCTCTGCTTGACCTTTTTTTCCCACCTCTTTTTTTTTTGTTTGCTTTAAGATTGACTGTAATTATAACACCTGTAGCAAAGTGAAGTTGTTGACTTTCAGTTTGAAGAGCAAATTGCAGGTGAATGTATCTATCACTCGATACCAGCGTTCCAGCTAATCCTGTGGTATTTCACACCCAATAACTTCCAATTAAGCACTGTTATCCAGGGAGATGTTGCTAGCAATATCAATACCATCTATGTGACCTTCTGTTCCTCTTTCTGTACCTGTCTGCACTTGACTCGCTTCTTCTTTCCCCTCTCTGCGCTTCCCTTTTCCTTGCTGTCACAGTGCTTCTTCCTTGCATCTCTCCGCTGTGTTAAATTCACTTTAATTGCTCTCTGCTGAACTTCAACTGTTATCCACAAATGATACACATTTGCTGCAGGATTTATCCTGAATATGTCTGGCTAAGCTTCACCTAAATGGTTTAATTATAAAGCTAATTGTCACTCTGTTGCAGTGTGGTGACTCAGCGGTCTACAATTACTGTTGCTAATACCAATACCAATTCTACAGTTGCTTCTAAAAACAATGACATTATGTTTTGCTCTGTTTTGTTTTCTATCCACAGTGAAGACTTGTGGCAGTAATCTTCAAGGGCCGTCAGGAACCTTTATGTCTCCTAACTTTCCAATTCAATATGAGAACAATGCACAGTGTGTGTGGATAATTACTGCCTCAAACCCCAATAAGGTAAGTCTTCACTTTGATCTTGTAACTGTCAAACTCTCAAGTTTAGCATTTGGTGTTTGTTGTATTAAAAAAATCAATTCTGAAGAAAGACCAATTCAATGCAAAGCTAATATAAGTAATAATATAAGTGGGTCACTTCAGAGGCTCCATGGCAACCTATGGCCTGTACATTTACATGCACAAACAGACTTTCTAATAAAGCAGTTTAACTGAGGCAGCACACTTGGAACGCATTATTATTACCATGTGAATGTGCTTGTGGAAGAAGCAATACTTTGTATTGGAGCTGTGATTTTATCACTCCCTGCACACTCAAGCGAAATCTGAGAAGACCCGGAGCTTTAAAGTTCCAAAAGTGGAACTTAAAAGCTCCGGGTTATAGGTTTGGTGGGATGAGAGCTTATGAAATCTTAAACAAGCAACAGCATCACCGACACAGCCAGGAGTGGGAGCCCGTGTGAGCTGAAATTCTGCCTTACTGTAAAGGATTTGAACTATGCAGCAGTAGGTGGAGTATACCTGCCTGGCAGCACAGCCCAAGTTTTCTTCCTGAACCGGCTTGAAGGTTTTGCTGCATTTGAATTTTTATGCATTCGCTTTAATTTAAATTATTATAATTCAGCAGTTCTCACAAGCATTTACAAAGTTAGTTTAGAAGCATTTTTTTCATAATTGAAATGGGTTGATACTAATTCATGTTGGAGGTATTGTAAATTATATGCCAGGCAAAGCATGTCTGTATTTGATTCTGATTGGTTAATCCCACACAGAGCAGATGATGGGTTGGAGGTTAGATGGATATCTGCCATTGGTCGCTTTATGTCCCACGAGAAATCCGATTGGTATTCAGACAGACATCCTTATTCGACTCGCGGCTCCGTTGTGACCGCTCTGTCGTCAGTGGCAACACCTGCGTCAGCACAATAGGGACAAACAAACACATACACGCACATAGGCACACTTGCACTTACATATATAAGCGCTCAAATACACACTGCATAATTTCTGGGATGGACACACACACACACACAGTCACTTTGTTGGTGCTCAGACCCTTTCTGTCTCTGTCTGCCTCCTGCTCTCACACACAGCACTCTCTGTCACTGCCCAAGGCTTCTGGTTTTATGGTCTAGGGC
>VOQJ01022071.1:0-11112 GCA_015052665.1 Apistogramma diplotaenia | reverse complement strand
GAGACAGATGATGGAAGTGAGGAAAGGAGAGATGGAGGAGAGAGAGAAAGTGAGGGATGGATGGGGCAGCAGATCAGACGGAGCCTCTAGTGTGTCTTGCTCTCCCTTTAAAGAAGAGCCAGGAAAACAGATTAGGAGTCCTCTTTTCTCCTGGGGAAGCACACACACACACACACACACACACACACATACACACACATACACGCGTGCTCGCACACACACACACACACACACACACACACACCATTCATCCGCCCTCACCCTCCTCTTCTCACAAATATAAAACTAACTAACTTTTACACTGAACCCGCCGCTGACCTGCCCGGCCCAGAACAAATCCACTTGGTGCTGAAGCCGTCCGCGCTCTCAGAATGGGAGGAGACACGGAGGCACAATGACGGCCTGTGTGCTGCCATTTAGGTGACCTCACATCAGGTCACGTTTGCTTACTGTTTATGACACAAAGAAGAGTATCTGCCTTCTTCAGAGGGGTGTGAACCCCAAAACAATCATTCATACAGCTACAGAGAGCCATTGTGTCCCGTTGAGTAGGTAATGCGGTTAATATTTTGTTGTCACTTGAAGAAAAAGAATATAAGTAATGATTATTTTTTAAAAGATTCATTTGACGGTTATTTCCTCGACTAGACATTTACTTGTTTTGTCTAATAAATGTACAGAAATTGTGTAAAAAAAAAAAAATCCCATCAGTTTCCTGTTTTCAAATTGTTCCTTTTGCTCGACTAACACTCCAAAACCCCCCCAAACATTCAAACATGGCAAAGAAAAGCAGTAAATCCTCACTGTGAACAAGCTGGAACCAACAAATGTCTCGATTTTGCCTCAAAAATAATTGTCGGTCGTCTAATGAATTTTTAGTTCATAATTATAACATCCCTCTTGTCCAGTTAGTAATAAACATTTTATCTGATGCAAAATATGTGATTCAGAATTGTGCTCATGCATCATCAGTTTCACTTTGTGCGTGTATGTGGTGTGTTATCAAAGCTGAGCCCAGTGTCAGCTATTGATAAAGCGCCGCACTGACTGCAGCACAGACACATGCACGTTTAATTCTTGGAAAGGTGAGGTCTCTGTTCAGAAAGGCAAACGGCTCTTCGTGTCCTCGTGTCACGCACTCCTGATGCACTATCGGCCGTTGTCTCAGCGTAAAATGTGCAGTGAGACAAAGCTGTGTTTTAGTCTGTACTGTCTCTGCACGCTTTAAAAACAACAGTGAATGAAATAGCATCCAGAGCCTGATCTTCTTACTGAAATAATACTTTAATACAAGCACTAAAAAGCCTACAAATGGTAACAAATGTTGAGCTTATAACTGGTAACAAAGAATTAATTGTTATGAGATTATCATGTTTTGTCATCATTTTTTTTTCTCCAAAGTGTTTGGGAATTTAAAGTGGTGGATGAAAAAGTAGGAAATCTGACCATATAGTGATGTCAAAGCCCAATAAAAAAAAATAGGTTTCACAGGTGTCCTCGGTGGCTTTAAGGAACTGCACTCGCATGTCAAACTAAATTCAACCATCTTTGCTTTTATCCCAGAAGCGTCCTTTCTGACATAAAGTGCCTTCAGACATTTTTCGATAATATTGCCAAGTCATGAATATGTTACTGCAACAGTTTCCATTTTACTTTGTATTTTTTTTTCATTGTATTTCATCAGTCATGTGTTGTTTAGCAGTGAGAATCAATGCTCATGTTTCCAGATGTCTTTAAAATAACTTCCATATTAAGTTTTGGTTTAAATTACTTGTTTTAAAATGAAAAAAAAAAAGATTACAGAATGAAGGTAGTTGGTGTTTAGGTGTGTCATAATTTTAATTTCCTTAGGGATATAGCCTGTAATAAAAAACCTAAACTCTGCTCTGCTCTGTTGGTCTATAAGGCACCATTATACTGTAATCACACATTATACTGTAATCACAATGTCCCTGAGTTGAGTACCACATGGGAACATTTGTGGCACATCCATATCCTGTCTTGCTTGCCAATTTTCCTACCTTTGCTGTACACATTAAAATAAAAAGAAAAAAATATTATAAATAATCCTCATATGCAGATAATTTTAACATCACCTGAGGTCAATTTAGAGGCTATAAAAAAGTAAACCACTGTGAGTGCTTTATGACTGTGCCCCCCCAGTGGGGAGAAATCTCCAGAGTGTAGCTGCTGCTTTGAAATCTGTAGGTTAAAAAGTCTCCATGACTCTGTAGTGGGAATGCGCTCAGCTGGCAGCAGCAATGTGAACATACTCCACCCTCCATCCCATTCTCCTGTGCCAGGGCCGGGCATTCCTCACCCCTCCAATGGCCAGTTAGTACCCGCTCTTTTTCTCTGCATAGCACACAAGCGCACACAGACTTATTCTCTTTTGGCCCCTATGCAACTACTTGAAGCTAACTATTTCCTCCCTTCCTTCTTTCCTTGCCACATACATTTCTTCATTTCCTCCTTCCAGCTATCCTTCATTCTATTTCCGCTCTCTTCCACGTTTTTCCCTTCAACAACACTCCATCTCCTCAGCGCTTTCCCTCAGCTGCTCGCTGATTTGGGTTTATTTGCATGGCAGAGCGTAAAAGATGCAGACAGTGTGAGCAGGGCCAGCAGAGCCCTCCCGTGTCCATCCAGGCCGGGGCTGAGATTTGTAATGCTAGACAACACTCTGCAATGCAGGGATAAAACCTCAGCCACCGCACACAAAAAGAGCCTTGTTTTTTCCTTTCCTTTCCACCGCTTATTGCACTTTTGGAGATGCAGATTTCTGCAAGGCTTTTCTTTCAGCAGGGACAGGAAAAAAAGACTGCAGAGAGGGAAAACTAACAGTTCCAGTTAGAGTTTGGTGTGTCGGTGCAGGGTATATTTTGTTTAACTTGCGGTGTGCAGCAGTGAGCTCAGGCTGGGAGTAGATGTCAGTAGTGCTACAGTCGAGAAACAATGTGAAGTGGTTTAATAAGAAGAAAGGCAGCACGACTGGGGCCTTTGGTTTGTATTTGCCATTTCTGTTGTAGCTGTGGAGTCGAGTTTTCTAAATCTCCTACTGGTACTATTAGAAATCCCACATTTGGCCCCTTTTTCTTACATTTGCTTGATTGTTCCTTTGTAGCAGTGGAGTGCAGCTTCGCTTATGTCGCTGTGTGTGATCTCTACTAGTTTTGGTAAATTTCTGAAGCTGTTGGGAGTGAGCTCACGGTTTTGTTTGCACTGATTGCACTTATAGATTTGCTGAATGCCTTTTTGTTTGTTTCACCTACACTTGTTCCGGCCCTCATTTACCCCGAGTTATTCCATTAAGTTCACTGTGGCCATGATGTTTTGATAATAAGAGCACGGATAGAACAGCATGGATGGATACAGATTTACTGGACTGATTACTGAATCGCTTCAAATACTAGATTTTTATCTCTAGAAGCTTAAAGAATATTCAGGATTTTTTTATGATGTCCTTCCCTTTAATGTACACCTCAGTATTTAATCATTTCTTTGACAAAATGTGTACCTGATGATTGAAGTTTGGCAGTGCGCTCCGTTTGGCAAACTCCAGTTCTGCCTTGTATTTTGTGCCTCTAATCTCGTAAACATGTAATGACACCAAGTCCATCACTGATGAGTGAATATTTACAATATCTCAGTGCCATCCACTGAGCAGCTCTGTGTCTAATTCAGCATTAGTGTTCCTCTGATAATTAGTTTTGTTCGTGTCAATCATGGCTTGCAGTTAGATTCCAGCTTGGAATCTGAAACTTGTCATTTGGAGTAAAAAAAAAAAAAAAAATTTCCCCTGATTCATTTTGGGGTTTACAGACAAGCGTTTTGGACTTAGAAAAACTCCTTCTATGTTGTCTAAACTTTGCTTGCCTGATCCCACAATGTGCCCTTCTTTTCTCGCAGTGAGGTTTAGAGAACTTATTGCCCACATAATGCTGGGTCTTAAAACAGCGTGGTATCAGAGCCATTGTGGTCTGCAGTAATGGCTGGTTTAGGGGGTTGTGGTGAGACTCACTGCTCAGGGCTTTCATTAGCTCAAATCTCAGCCTAATTGATGCTCATAAGTTGCCTTGCACGATTAAGACTAGTGCAAGCCAACAAATGTCCTTCAACTTTTGAAGCATATCAGCTGAATATTGTTTTTTATTATTATTATTATTATTATTTTAATTGTGTGTTTTTTTCAGAGAAATGCACAAACATTTCTGAGACTTCTCTTTATTTTTTAATGATAAAATAGTCTTTTCTTTATTAGCTCACTGTTCTCCCTGTTTTCACCAAACGCAGCTTATTATTTAAATGTTTAAAAAATTAAACAGTTTTAAGGGCCTCGCGTTAAAATAAGACCAACAGCCCTCTTTTTTCTTTTTTTTTAAATCAGCAGTACTGTAAGAAAAACATGGGAATTGTTGAAACCAGGTCAACTGCTAAACATATGGTGCCTCAGCATCAGGAGGACGAAGTATAAATTATTATTTAAGCCACATTAATAAGCAAATAAGTGACGTTTCCCTTACTGTTAAATTTATCAGCTTTAATGGTACATTTTTAAAAAATAATATTTGCAACGGCGACCGGATTTTTATTCGTTAATTTCTTTCTTACTTTAAAACGCAACATCCCAGATTTTTTTCCGTGTAATAATCTCGACTGCTGCCGCGCTTTTGTTACATTGTTAAAGCAATTCCGGTTTACAATCCAGGTGTAATTCTGCTTTAATTAGAGCCCTTCGCTTCAATTTCAATCGAAAATGTGTATTTAAAGAAAATGAAAAGGCTATTTAAAGTTTCAATTCCTCGTTAGCGTTCACAGATATTCCGTGTTATATACACCTGTAGATGTTTTGTCTTTATTTTATGAATGATTTTTTTTTTATTTAATAGTTTTTAGATTATCTATTGAAAGAAGTTACAGGTGGATTTTTAATGTATTTTTGATTCGTGGTGTTTTTCTTTCTTTTGAATCAAATAAACACCTGGTTGCTGATTAAAACACCTGCCTGAATGTCATGTTAACATCTTTTCTCCCGATTATCAACTTAGCAACTTTAAAACAAAGCTACGCGGTTTTTTCCTCTTTTCTTTTCCTTTTTTTTACTTTCAAAAACACCTTTTATCAAGTCTTTTGTCTTTCTTTCGCCCCCCTTCCCCGGAAATAGATTCGTTACCTGAAACATGTAGAGGTTTCTGTGGCCTTCTGTAAGTTCCGGGCTACAGTGGGTCGTGCTGAGTACACAGTGCGCTCTGACTGTGCTGTTGTTTGTACTTTAATTAAGAGTTAAGAAAAAAAGGGAGGGAAAACGTGTTGTGGGATTATTTGGGGTTTAGAGACACAGTTTGGTGTTTTTCCAATCAACTGGTCACTCTCCAAACAGGCCGTTGGGCATGCGTGGGTTCCCGAGTCATCAGCATCTGTAAAAAGAGACCAGAATTAATATTCTAAGTAAATAATTAGATAAAATATTGGGAAAGGGCAATGTATGAACTGTGGAAATTAACAAGCCGCTTGAGGCAGATAGCCTCTGTCATTCAACCAATAAATAAAAAGTTCATGAAACATTAGTAATTATTTGTAATTTATAATAATTTATAATGTAAATTATAATAATTTTTATTGTTGTTCTTGTTGGTTGGATGGACGCTTTCATATGTTAAGTCATTCACCAACTCAAGTAATCAATTCAACTGACTGTTAAACTTACCAATAATGACGTATACCTGTAGTTTGTTTTATCCGTCAACAAATAAGAGCTCAAAAAAATTTTTTAAAAGGTAATAGCATTAAAATGTCACAAAGACGAATGAAATTTGAGAATATCCACATTTGTTGCAGGCCTAGTCGTGCTTTCCCATCTTTTTTTAAATTAATAGCGTGAAAACATTTTTATAAAGAACAAAAGGAAAAAGTCTTTGCAAACCAGACAGTTTGTAACCGTTAAGCTGATGACCTGCTAAGTAAGTGTTACGTTACTTTGGTTTCTGTTCAGTCCAACTACATTTTAATCATTCTGGTTGTCCCCAGTGTTAAGCAAAATCTAAGCTACTTTACCAAGAAAAACGACACTTTTTATTATCTCCCTGCTGTTGGGTAACTGGGCCACGGGGGCCTCCATTTCTAAACAATAATAATAACAATAACAACCCCGCACATGTCATCCCACCACAGACGCAAACTGAACAATCAAAATTATGCTGAAACAAAAACAAATTCATTTAGAAATGATTAATTGATGTGACCAAATGTGTGGGGAGGTCAGCATTTAATTATTTATGAAACGTCATGTTGGAGGAATGTCATTAGACCGCCTGTTAAAAAAAAGACAGAAAGAAAGAGACAGAGAGATAACTCCACACGCACAGCTAAAAATGAGAGCAGAAAAAAAACGCCAAATGTTGATTTATCCCAACAATAAGAATCAGATTCATCTGCAGTAACAACGGAAATATTTGTTTTGTTGCTTTGATTTGAACCAGTCGTTTAGAAATGCTGAGAAAAGCCGGAAAGTTGTGTATGAAATAAGAAACGAAGACGTTTTGAATGTGATCATCGTGTATCTCAGGTGCCCAAATCTGCACAAAATATTACAAAATGTTTAGTTTTTTCTGTTTGTTTTTCCCAGAGTTTATTTTCACTCTTATCTGTTTTTTGTTTTTATTAAAGTTTCCCCCCTGTGTCCATGGTGCCCCTACAAGTCCTTTTGCCCATTTTTATTTTAATCCAAATTTGTTCCAGGTGATGTAGCCTAGTTTCCATTAACAGAAAAATAAATTAATTTAAAAAAAACTTTAAAAGTGTTAATTTGAAACTCCAGGGACGCTTTGCACTTCCTCCTCTTTGTACCTTTTCAAATCAGAAAACGTGTACAAGTGTTTTACTGCAACCCGAGCTTTGTGTGGCACGTCTCCTGATCCAGGTCCTTCAAACAGTTTCTTTAAACGTGGAGGCACTTTTAGTCCAGTGGAGTTTGTTTGATTTGTTTTGTTTTTATGATGATGATGATGATGATGCTGTCTATAATATCTCAGATGTATTTGATCCTGTTGCTTCATACAGTCACAGCCTGACAGTAGTGCAGCGTTAGTGAACATCCTCAGTGTCACAGACGCTTATTGTCATTAACCTGTAACTGAAATCATGAAGAAAGGCAAAAATGACAGGATACAACAGTGATTCTGTCGCGCTCCAAACACAGCAAGTTTCACTTTAAAAAAACAAACAAAACAAAAACAAAACTGCCCTCCGTGTCTATTCATTGACTGACAGCTGACACTTTTTTAAACATTATCAGCTGCTTGGAAAGATACACTAAAGCTCTTCCATGTGGCCAGGCTTTCTTTAAAATAACATATTAACCTTCTGTGGCTTGCTCTTTGCACCTGGCTGTCACATTCAAACACACACACGCATAAAAACTGAGCAGTTCTGCTCGTGCTCGGCCGTGCAAACAGAGTCAATCTGAAAACTTCAAGCGGTAGGTAGGAGCCGGTGCAGTCTTAATCCCTGCAGTCCGTGATTTAGCCTCTGGTCTTCCTAATGCGTCTAAAGCCCCAGCTGCTCTCCTGGCCGCTCCGCTCTCTCCGCGACAGACTGCACACCGCTCGCTTTATTAATAATTCACCTAATAATTCACCAGTTCGACGCTGCCGCCCGAAGCACCGGCCCCCACCTTCACTGTAAACAACTGTCCCAATTCCCCGTCTATTATTTTGTGTATGTGCGTGTAAACAGGGCACATGCTGCTGAGGTGAGCTATTTAGTGGCTGATATTCTGGGGGAGGGAAGTGCAGGCAATCTATCGCTGCCGGAGCGCACGGTGAGCTTCCATTTTACGCACCGAGGCACCCAGAGCCCCGCTGAAGCCCGAACCGACGACGTGTCGCTGTGCAGGCATTCTGCTACCGGCGAGGCTGTAGCGATTTGAAGAGGCAAAACGCAAGCTGCTCTTTCATCTCGTCAGCTTTGAGGAGGAGGCGGCGAGGGACCAGGGGTGTCCCCCCGTTTGTGTGTAACTCCGTGTGTGTGCTTGCGTGTGTTTGTGTGTGTTTGGATCAAGAGAGAGGAGAGAGAGAGAGAGATACGAGGGTAAAACAGATCGGACGCGCGGCGTAGAAGACAGCTGCTTTTGGACACGTTTTGGACACAGAAGCTGATCGACTGCAAAGGCTGGACACGGAAAACTAATATAAACAAAACTTACTCCGCATCACTTCTCCCGTCCACTATTTTTTAAATAAATATTATTTCGGAGAGGGTTTTTTGCTTTAGTTTTTTGCTTTTTTTTTTAGCATCTCTCATTCTGCTGGAGTTTGGCTGCGGAAGGACGCACCTCGGGACTTTGACGCAGACGTCTCCCTGACTTCTTTCTGCTGGACATGGGCGCATCTGACGCCAAACAGCGGTAGACGGAAGGCTCGGAGCTGGTGTCCTCTTTTCCTTCAATCGCTCGCAGAGTGGACCCACTTTTGAAAGAGCGAGTTTTTTTCTATCTGGGCCTAAGGCCGAAGTGTTTAAAGGTCCTTTTTTTGCTTCCGGCAACAGCGAAGAGACCAAGTCTTCCTCCCTCAGCTCTCACTCCCTCTCTCACTTTTTTGGAAGCTGAACTTTTAAAGGAAAATGGGGCATTGAGAGGGTTGGCAGATCTCCCCACGCTATAATGGTACGTGCTGTGTAACTCAATAGTTCCTTTCTGTTGGGTCTATAGGGGTAAAGTCTATAGGACTGGAAATAAACAAAACATCCTTGTTGTTATTTCAGGTCTCCAATTTCTTTGGGAATAACTTTGTTGCAGATAGATTTGGGGCCACAGATGACGGCACAAACACACCTGTGTGCGTCCCTGTGCACGTGCGTGTATGCGTGCGCGGAAATATAAAAGTAACCACCTTGTCTGCCAAATGCAATCAATCAATTTAATCAAAGCATATAAGTTAGCATTGATTGACTAAACATTCAATATTGAGCGCTGCGTGTTAAATATTATTTGTACACACTGCCTCTTAAACAACCAAGTATATATTTATATATTTATAAAATTCAAAATAATTTTCATTTTTGTTAACAACAGGCTAATTTTGTTGCAATTATTTTCATGAAATTTCTCCCAGATCGTTCTCAAATGCGTGCAGCTGTAATAATTATGTGTATGGCACATGTTCAAAAATCATTTTCCCAGTTTAAATGTGCAGCTCTCCTCCCTGACGCGTTAACAATGTGCAGGATTGAGTGGCCCTGCAGACACCGATTAGCAAGAGAGACGCTGATCTTTGCACCTCAAGTCACACAGAATAAAGGAAAATCCGAATCGGGCAATCTTAAAGACTGGCACAGAGCTCGTATGGGGACGACATATATTTGTTATGGTGGTGATTATTATTATTATGCCCTAATAATCCAATAAATTAATGTGGCGCAGGACTGCCGCGCGCTTCTCTACCTTACACCCGCCGACTGCCTTTTCGATCGGAAGGCGGCTGCTCTTTTTATCAATGGACACTTCATTTGCGTAGCTGATGACACTTTATAGCGACTACCAGGGGGTGGGGAGGTGAGGTGACACACAGACCGTCTTTGTGCCCTCAGATCAAGTGCTGAGAGTGCTCAGAAAGAGCAAGGAGAATTAATTAGAGCACCTCCGCAGCATTTAATATTGATCTGAAAATCGGATGATGATGAGCTCATTAGGTCTCTAAATCCTGCAGCACTGGGAGAATAAAATTAGATTTTATAATTAACAGCTGCTTTAAAACTGCTACAGTATTACTGCAAATGAGAAAAATCTGACCTTCAGCCTTACATTATTTCTATTAAGTCAAATCTTAAACGTGAAAATGTCCTAAAAGAAATGTGACGTGCATTATTGATAAATCAGCTTAACAGAGTCGAGCAGAACAGGGTTCTGTTTTTGTGGCATTTCATTGAAGCTATTTTTACTCGTAAATTCCTGATTGAATCTGTTAAACAGTTAAATGTTTTCAGGTGATACTGAGGAGTGTTTTTTTTTTAAATTGCAACATAGAAATACCAGGCTGCTCTGAGGAATACTGTGCAGATCATAGTATATTTATCAACATGTCATTATTACATGCCTTTAATATAACTCTTTAACCAGTGATACCCATGTATTTTCACTGTATATATTAATGCCATTACACAAAAAACTCAGCTACCTCCTGTGACGTTTGAGACCTCTTTTTAAACCAGTGAATCCTTAGAAATAAAACAGAGTATCTGAATCTCACAAATGATTAGAACAACAACAAAACCCACCCAAATAAAATAAAATGAAATAAACAGAGCAGTGGCAACAGTTTCTAAAACTTTTGCTTTTGCAAACTTTTTTCATGCAGATATTTATAATTGTTTTTTAATCATATCGACTAAACATACAATAAAAACCTTTTGGTTTTTTTTGCATCTCACTGTCAGAGTGGATGTCCACTGTCATTAACATGAGCAAATGTTTCCTCTATGCAGCATTGCTATAAAGAGCACCAGCACAAGTGTTCATTCACTTTGCCTGCGTGTTTATTATCAGCCACCAACTTTGCAAGAGCAGCTGGATTCCACACAAACGGCACACTGTCCAAACATTTTCAAATATTTCTATGGGTTTTAAATATCAGCGTTACATGGCTTCACAGGGGGTCACCTACTAAAAGTGTTTGTTGGCTCCAGCTGCCTTGACACCCAGTCATACCTGCTACACAATCACACAGACAGGCCCCAGAGTTGCTCAAGATGTCAAATTCAAGGCCACATGTGTCTTCTGCTGCCTGCAGTCCAATTATTTATCTGTATATCTTAAGGTAAGCCAAACATTAGACAATCGTTCGTAATTGGCAGTGATGCTACGATCCTTATTTTGTTTTGATTGTGGGCCTATAATTTCACAGTTGGTTGCGCTGCGGTTGTTGCAGAGAAAATGTGCCAACCACAGAAGCTGTCAGTCAAATAAAAGTCAAGAAAGTTATTGGTGCCAAGTTGGGAGGTGGGCGTGAACGTTGCCTGATTATTAAATAAATTTTGAGAGTACCATTTCAGCTAAGATGGAAGTGGGTGAGACATTTGAATTGTGCTCAACGTGCTGCCTCCTTGAGTCATACTGTG